>VWZX01004771.1:436751-448645 GCA_013399015.1 Galbula dea
TTCCCCCTGCCTTTCTCCTGGGCGAGTGCAGGCACACATTACGCGAAACCTTTCGCGATCCACAGCTCGAAACGCTCCAGTTTATTTATATAGCCCCTCCACCCTCGGCTCTTCCCACCAGTCCCCAAATTCCCTAGAAATCCAGCTAAGGCGTGGGGAAGAAGGGAAAGCGCTTTCGGAAGGGAGGGAATCGTTTCTTTTTGTTTTGTTTGGGGATTGTTTTGGTTTGGTTTGAGATTTTGTTTTCTTTTTTTTTCTGTTTGTTTTTCTTTTGCACACAAAAATAAGTGAAGAAGATTTTGGCAAGGTAGGTTTCTCTGTGTGTGCACGTGTGCGTGTGTGTGTGTGTGTGTGTGTTTGCTTTTGGTTTTTTGGTAAAGTTTTCCCATTTCAGTTGTCAGATGCTTTTCCACAAAGTAGACTTTTCGGCTGTGTTCTGCTGCCTGCCTTGGAACAAACTGGCCAACATTGCATTCCCCCCCCACCCCAAGAGTTCCCTGAGCTGTCGTGTCGTGTGTCCTGTGTATTTGATGTTCCTGCAGGAAAGCATGCGAGTTTCCGAGCTCCAATACATGTATTTAAGACACCCCCTCCCCACCCCCCCTACCACTTCTTGCAGCAACTTTTTACTTGGTCACATTTTGGGGTGATGGAGAGTGGAAGGCAGGCATCGGCTCACTTGGGTAACAAGCTCACAAATTAAATTTTAATTGCAGCAGGAGTCCAAGTCAGCAGCATTAAAGCTTGAGGAGGATGGAAGGGAGTAGACGGCTCTTGCATAGAGAATTTGCTACCACTGGGAATAGATTGAAAGCCCGGGGGGGTGGGGGGAGAATAGGCAAAATAAGAAGTAAACAATGAGACAAAATACTAATTAAAGTGATGCAGGGAAGTGAGAGGCTGTTAGAAGCTCTAACCACCTGTAGAGGGAAATCTTTATACATAGTAATTTCCGATAGCAGATCTATAGAGAAACTAAAATTGCATGTTCCAAACTTTGCTGCTCTGCAATGTGTGAGCCGAGCTACTGAGCTGCTCGCTTCGTCCTCAGGGTCTTGCAAGATGCAGAGCCCTTCAGCTCAGGAGGAAACCAGGGTTTAGCAGCTAGTGAGTCTCAGTCTCCACCTTGGCTGCAGCTATCTATGGTGCAGGTCCTGCTTTCCTTTAATGCTGCTGCACTCAATGTGGTTATCAACAGATGTTTTGCCTGAGAAGAGTGGCTTTGATTTATTGCTAATTACAAGGGGGTTTCTTAATTAGGAAAAGCTGGATGGCCTTCAGTGTCTGAGGGAAGGGTTTCCAAAGTAGCTGTGAGGACCAACTGCTCTATAAAGCCTAGTCCCCTCAGAGAACCTTGCTCAACTTGTGTGTAAGCAAAAGAGTAATAACTAACACTGTGTGATAACTGACACAGGGCACTATGGGAGTCACGTGCCACAACTTGTGCAGTGCCTTTTCTTCTGAGGACTCTCAGCCTTACCTCAGAAGGGGACTCAACATGCAACTGCAAGGTGATGCCCTCAGAAGCATGAGGTGGCACTGGAAGTCAAAGCCATGGCAGGTGGTGCAGGAAGTCCAAAGTGAGGTGGTTTGGAGGCAACATTGTTCCTCCTCACTTGTTGATGTGCTATTTTCACCCATTGTCATGAAGTGCAGATCTGCCAGAAATGGGCCAGGGGTTACAAAGCTCTTGACTCTTAATTCTACTGCCTGTTTCACCATGGGTCCACCTCCCCTGCAAAAATATGGAGATCTTAAGTTAGCTTGGCCTTGAATCACCTCTACTGCCATCTGTTCATCTCTCATCTGTCATTTTACTGTCCAGCTGAGAAAAGGTGGAAATCCTGTGGTTTATTGCTGTGAATCTTGATGCGTACGTCATTGGGGTCAACTGATTAGTGAGAACTGCAGGAGGTGACACACCATAGGACAGTGCCAGTCTCTTTCCTCTGCATAGTGTTACAACAGCTGGAGTCCATCATCTATTTGAGGTCTTACCTGTGCCCTCATAATATATATTAGTACCTCTGATTTCTGGTTCAATGACCTGTGTCATCTCCCAGCCCTCATTCTCTGAGGTTTGGGCCTTATCTGTTTTCTTTTCTGTGCTCCTCATCCCCACCCTCAAATCTTTGACTGATCTCAGTATCTGAGTATTTTGAAATGCCACCAGGTTTAAACAGCTTCAGGAACTCCTCACTTGCCATTTCAAGGGCACAGTCTGTGACAGGATGACTCTTTGTAATGAGTTTTCATTAACTGCTTTCACTTCTCCTTCTCTGGGAACTTCTGAGGTCCTATACATGGTCGTCTCAGTACAAACTCGCTTTAACCCAGATACTCTCACATCCACTTCACCTATGAGTCACTGCACTTTCTAGCCTACAATTACATTTGCATAGCTTGTGCAACAGAGGGAATTCTCCAGCTTGCACACAGCTCACCCACCTTCTGCAGCATTCCAGATGCTGTGTCTTTTCATGTCAGGAGTAGAAGGATTCTCTGTGTGGAACGAGCTAACCTCCACCTCTTATTCTGCCCTGTCCTTTTTACTCCTATCTCCTCCTAGTCCAACAATGAACTGAACTGCATCAACACAGGATCTTACCCTGAAAGTGCCTATTTAGTTTTAAATGCTTGTGCTGAAGGATATTCCTTATTAAGGCTCCTTCTACTTCATATGTTCTTGCTACTCTCCATTTTGTCATGGCAAACTATGCCCTGTGATGCCATTTATCATAAGGAGGCCACATAGGCTAATTCTGAAATGAAGTTTTTATTTAAGATGGTGGTAGTATATGCCATCATATTAAGAGCATCAGGTGGACAGCCATGTAGATGAAAATCCTGCATTTCTTCTCACAGTACCTCTCTGCATTGTCTTAATAACTGTTTGGTATTATTAGAGACCTAGATACAGTCTTCTTCACAACAAATGGGCAAGTGAACTAGCTCTTTCTTATGAAAAACCTTCACAGAGGCCATGCCACGCTACATTGTATACTCTTAAGAGCAAGAAGCAAAACTCTCTCTTCTACTAAACTATGCATGTGGTAGAAGGACTGGGGGAAAAAGTCAGTGCTGGTGAGGTGGAACTATGTTTTGTTCTTTCATCAGACATCTTTTGCTAGTTTATGACTAGGCTTCTATTGTGCTAAATACTGTGCTTTATGAGAGGGTAAATGGAAGAACAAAACAGTTTATTGCTTAGAATCACCTTTAGTTTGTAGAAAAATGAAGAAGAGGGTGCAAGCCCACAAACTGTCTGGCAGAAGTATTGCTTTCTCTCAGTTCCGTCACAGACCTGTCTGAAAGACTCTCCAGACTTCATTGACACCCATGTGCAATCTCTCAGTGCCAGGTTAGTTCACCTCTTCCTTCTCATTTGTAAAACTAGCATCAAGCCAGGATGAGTGGCTCCACTCATCTACATATTCCATGGAAGACTACTGATAATCCATGATGTTTTTTCCCCCCTCAAAACACCAGGATCACAAGCAGGATTGTGAAATTTTTTCACCCCGATATTTGCCTTATTACAATGCATTCTTGCAAGTTCTTGTTATATAGAATCTTCTTCCACTATTCAAGTGTATTGACAAGCTTCCCAATGACTCCCACCATAACTGTGAGGCTATGCATCTAGTTCTTGCCATCATGACTTTCCACTCCTCTTTGTTGTACCCAAAAGCTCCTTCCTATCAACTTGTGTCTGTCTTTTACTGTGATCTTACAGGATTATCTTTCTGCCCAATTTAAGTTTTCCATGCTTCTTCCAAAATACAAAACCACACTGGGACATGAGTCGTTTTCCTCTGCTCCTCATGGGATTGTGTCTTTGTTCTGTGCTTTTCATTTGGATTGTAACTTTGTGGGGCAGGAGCCATGTCTTGTCCATTGTTTCGTACAGTACCCACTACATTATGGGTCGTAAAAAATATGTCACTATTATTCTTTTCCTCCCCCCTGAATAAGGATCAGCTTTATTTTAATGCCCCAACCTCTGTTTTCAGGTGTTGGCTCCTGGCTAGAGTTTTCCACGTGGTTACTTTTTGATTCTGTGTTTGCACAGCATCCAGCAGGATGGGAGATTCATCTGTGACTGCCAATATCTAACAATATGGCTTGCGTTGGGAAGTTTCACTTGTGACATGTGTTGCTAACGTAAAGGAGCAATCAACTGCTACAACTATTAAAGCAAAAAAGAATTAACACATTTCTAAATTTAGCCAAGCGCTCATTGTCAGTCTTGAACAACAACCCAGGATGGCTTTTATGTGCAAACCTTGAACTACTCAGCAAATTATTACATGGAATATAATTCAGACTTTGTATCTCTGTTCATATAGCACTACAATAATTGCAATTACTGCAAAAGCAGCACCAAAGTGATGATCTGTGAGGGATTTGCAGAAGTTTATGTGTTTCATCAGCTGGCTCTGCAGCAGGCATTCATAGCAGTATAATAGTCTGCACTTCTTCATTGCTCATCCATGGATCTCCAGATACACTACTAATACTCCGTAAGTTATGTATGATACTTGCTTCCCTATCTAGTTCATGTCATGTGCAAGGTAAGTATGAATACTCATCTCCTGACCTTAGGAAAATGTAAATGTAGCCACAGCAAGAAATAGAGACACAGCTGCTACGTACCCTTCCCTTTGGTGGGCCCACTGGTGAGGGGACCAAACGGAGGAAACCACCATGGTTCCACTACACGAGCTTGGCCATTCATTGGCAGATGGTAGTGATGTCACCAGGTGTCTGCAATGCAGTGGTATGTCTGAAGACCATCTTAAGGGCTTATACTCTTCCAAGTACAGAAGTGTGTCCTTTCTCCTGTTCATTTCCTGGCACATCTTGTCTTCTCAGTGATAGCTGTTAGATCAGTCACTGTCTCAGTTCCCTAGGGGAACTGAAGCATGTCTTCACCTTGTAGATGTGTCCACTCCCATGCCTAGTGACATGAATTACCTCCTTCTGATTCATGATCAAATAACACCACATGCCAATAGCCATAGTCATTGATTTGGCAAAGTCAAAGGCAGAACAGGATTGTAGAGTTCCTGTAGAGAAGACTCAGCAGCTAGGAAAATAAAAGCAATTGCTGCTTCTCCAGCTGGGACTTTGACAAGTTCTGTGCACGCTGATGGTTTGCCAGTCACAGTCAGGGAACAAGTGCCTCCATTTGTAAACTGTGCACAGCAAGGACAGCTCAGATCCAAGCAGAAACACCTTGGATCTTGGTGCCATTTCTGAGGTTGCACTTGCTATTAGTGTATAAATGTCAACTAGTGATAAAAATAGATATTCAGACAAAAAGTCATGTGTGATCTAGGTCTTGTGCTCCACTTGTGTTTTCATTTTCCTTAATGTTACTGGAAACCATTTTGTCAAATGTTTCTATCCCATTGAATGGAGATTTCTGGAAGTTTGGGCTCTAGCTAGATAGGAATGGTGCAAATCTGAGATGTATCTTACCCCAAAAAGTAAGCAGATAAGTGACTGGTAAGATTGCCCTCTTGTCCTGGCTTGACCATTCATTGGATTTTCTGGCTGAGCAGCAATTTTGTGTTGTAATTTCTGATAGCCAGATTGAACTACACTGTAAGGAAGAACACATCAGTGGCAACAAATTAGGAAAGAGCAGTGTCAGAGGAGCATCGCAGGATAAGAGCTCACAGGGCTGTGTCTTCATAACCCTAGGCATCTCACCTTGTCTTTCACTTCACTGCCTATGAAATGCAGTTAAATGAATGTATTTTCTTTTTTCACCCCACTGTCTTCTTCCTTGAGAGAACATGTGAGGTTTATTTTTATTTCCTTTGAATGGATCCTTTGGCTTCATGTTCTATTATCTCAGAAAATAAATTCTTCCTAAATTACTCTAATATCACCCCACTCCATACCCCATTCTCTCCCACTGGCTATAATAATGGCTAGCTTGAGGTAAAGACAGATGCAGATTTTTGTCATTTCTTCATCACTGCCTTCACTTTTCCCTACCAGCACAAGATCCTGTATAATGTACCTCAAAGTGTTGTCTCATCCTTTTGTTCTTGTTTATAACCCTTTCTTTAAGGTGGTTGCCAGACACACGTGCACTTTGCATTAAAGGTCATGGGTCTTATTCGTGAGAAGTTCCATTTTAAAGGCTAACGAAAATCAAATCTTAGTGTAAAGGCTCATCAAATTCACAGAAGAAGTCCTCAAAGGTTATGCTCCATATATCTGAATTATGATGCCTATTCACTCTACTTCTTCCATAGGTTCAACTTTTATGGTATGATTGTCTTTTGATATCATCCTCAACAAGGAGACCTCAGTACTCTTTTCCACCAGCTTCACCATGCTAATGGTTTTCTTCCTTTCATCCCTGTTACACAGAAGTATGTCTCTAGGGTCTGATTTTGCAGCCATTGGGGGAAGATCCAGTTCCTTTCCTTTTACATGTTATAGCCATGATATATCTGTATACTGCAAACAGAAATGCTAAAGGTAATAGGTATACTGGTATTTCAACCCAAAGCTGTTCCAAGCGCTTATTAATGCAATCTGTGTGAGGTGACATTAGCACATTTGTCATCTTACTTTGTTGGTTTTCTGGTCTATGCATCCAGATTCTACAAAAATTCCATAAATGGAAGTCACAAGTCTTAGTAGGTCCTTGATCTTCTGACACAGGTGAGATTTTCTTTACTAACATAATGGCACACCCTCTCATTCTCATGTTGGAGGAAAAGCACTCTTCTCCTCCTTGTGCTTCCTTGTATGCTCTGGTCTCTCTGATTATTTATGTTGCTGTCTTCTTACTGATGACTTTTATTGATTATCTCAATGTTGTAGATATCTTCAAGAACACCCTGGTTAGGTAAGTAGGTATTGTCTTATCTTCATATCATGGGTGGATAAACCAAGCAGGAAGTGATGGGTGCTTCACCTGAAATTTAAGGAGAAGCTCAAAAATATCCAAGGAAATAGACTTTCCGTGAGAAGTTTCTGATCAGCACTTACTGCAGCAAATTTGCCATTAGAAGAGGAATATCTAGATCCTAATTTCCTGCTTTAGTTAGCAATTAGTCTTCCTCAGGTCCTTTCTAGCTTATACTTTGCCACCTACAATAGCTAGTAGACTGTTGAATAGATGTTGCTCTAATTTATTTCCATTTCAGTGTGACTGCTCTTTTCTCTGGGTACTATATTTTCCTGTAACAAGAGTTAACTTGTATAAGTTATTGATTGCCCTGATTCAGGGTGATTTATATTCAAAAAGCTGAGAGGTTCTGTGAGCTCCTGGTTTGTCTTGGTGGCACTTCACTCTGTTTCTGGTCTTCTGCTCTCCTTACATTTGGAACATAGCAAGTGTTGTACAGCTGCCTTGGTGAAATACATCAAAACTCTTAGCTGTTTGTAAGAGTAAGACTGGGTTAGGATAATATGTTGTATTTCATCTATAATGAACATACATGCTCATTAATGAATCGGTCCCTGGCTCACAGGTCAGCAGAACTCCAAGGGTCTGAAAAAGTAATACTTAAACTACAACAAAATACTGCTGGGCTCTTTTCCTCTTGTTTTATGATGTCCCTCTGGCTTATCCTTGTCTTGAAGAGAGAAGGTGAAAACGATCTTCCAGGCCAAAATAAGAAAGAGGTGAAGCCTTGAACTTGCTGGACCAAAAATCCAAACATGGAATGAAGACCACTAAAGTAGCTCTGCTTGCAAACTAAACTACCTTGTGACAGATCATAATTGTTTTGAGCATAAGTTTTGTGCAGGCTATTATTTTACTACTAATATTAATAGTAGTATGTATCAAAAGATGCAAGGGCTGGAGCACCTCTGCTGTGAGGACAGACTGGGAGAGTTGGGGTTGTTCAGCCTGGAGAAGTCTCCAGAGAGACCTTATGGCAACCTTTCAGTACTAAAAGGTGTCTATAAGAAAGATGGGGACAGACTTTTTAGCAGGGCCTGTTGTGACAGGCCAAGGAGTGACAGTTTTAAACTAAAAGAGAGAGATTTAGACTAGACCAAAGGAAGAAATGTTTTATGCTGGTGAGACACAGTGTCAAGCTGCCCAGAGAGGTAGTAGATGTCCCATCCCTGGTCAGGTTGTCTGGGGCTCTGAACAACCTGCTCTAGTTGAAGATGTCCCTGCTGACTGTAGGGGGATTGGACTAGATGACCTTTAAGTGTCCTTTCCAACCCAAAGCAGTCCATAATTCTGTGACCCTAGTATCCCAGTGTGTTCCATTATCCATTAGGACAGAGTTTGGAAGGGAAATTTCCAAGGGTAAGGACAGTTTGATATGCAGACTATGTGTAAGAGACTAGGCTGCCTCCTTTGGCATCTCCAGCTCAGCTCTAAGTGAAAGGCCATGTACCTGCGGCCGATGGGCACTCTGCTGCTTTGGCCGGTATCACCACTATTACTTTTCAGTGGAGGAAAAAACACAGGATCCATTGCTTTCATCAAGACCTCGTTGGTAGGAAGGCTTAATTGTTTGGAAACAAGGAGATTGCTGATAACTAAAATATCAAGATAGAAGATAAATTTTCCTTTTAGTGCTTCTAATGATCAGGAGAAGTGGAAACTGCTGTTTGGTACACTATTGCCTGCCAAACGTTCTTTCCAGTTTGGATGGTTTCCATTTCTCTTTTTTTAAGCCAGAAATTCCCTGGGCACTGGACTTTGCATCGACCAAGTCTCTAACGGTAGACAGGCAAGACATGAGATGGTTCTGCTAAGATGGAGATGACACATTTGGGTGGAGAAGCAGAGGAGGAGACAGGCTGCTTTTGTGAAACTGAGGCTGAAAGACCGTACCACAGCATTCAGGAGAATATGTCAAACCCTTTGGTAGAAAGAAATCTTTCTACTTACCCTTTGCTAGGTAGAAATCTTATTTCTTTCACTAAGATTTTAGAGTTTAGGGAAAAAAAGACTACACATGAGACTGCAAGGAGCTGCTAAGGCTTGGAAGCAGTGAGGGAATTCCAGGTGTTTGTCTGGGTGAGGAGGTCCTGAGGTCCAGGAGCTGCAGGGCTTGCCAACATGCCTGTACCTGACCTGTCACCAAGATCCTCCTTTGTACACAACAATGTTGATACCTTTTCTTTGTAATACAGAGAAGCTAAAGCTAAACAGCTTTTCTCCGTCCACAAGCACAGAGGTGAACCTACAGAGAAATACAAATTTCTTAGAGTATGTGCAGGAGGGAAGAGAGAAGATGACCATCCCCTCCCTCCGCAGTAGGCCGTGGCTTGTCTGAACACCCTTAGGTCTGAGTGGCAGAAGATAGTTTAGGTGTGTACACCTCCAGTCTTAAACTCCTGTGTGGCTTATCGTTTTTATTCATTCAGGATGAGCTTTGTTGCAGCTCCTTGGAGAAGGTATGTTTTGTGGCTGGCTCTTTCTCTGGGATCTTGAGTTGACCTGTTGTGTGACCTGAAATACCCTGTTGTGGTTTTCCTTCATGTCCTTGTGGGCTACCACTGCTGTAAAGGCCGTGTTTCCAGATGTATATGGCAGAAAGATGTTTTAAGCTGGGTTTTAATTCCAGAACTGAAGAACAACAGTCCTGGGAAAATGGGTTCATGACTGGTGTGTGTGGAGATGTGTGTATGACAGTGCTTCTGCTCACTTCTACCAGAAAGTGTGTGTAGTCATTTGAAATGCCTAATCTATCTCCCCAAGTCTGGCAGTGCCTATGATGTGATCTCATAGAGGTGTGTGATGCCCTCATCCCTGGGTGCTGCTCTATCGGTAGCAGTCGTTGGCAATGGCGTTGTCTGGCTCAAAGAGAGAGAGAGACAAGTGGGGAGAAACAGCCTTACCTCATTGATTGCAGCTTATTAACATTAGGGAATTCATTGTCTGCAAAAGAAGTTGGTAATAATTAAGTGAGCTAATAAATAAGGAATGTGTGTTTACAGATTAGACAGTAAATAACTTACCGGCTTCTTGATTGCCCCGGCATTTTGCTTCTCTCTTAAAACAAGGTGTGAAGCAGTTTTTTGATAGTGTGCAGAGCATAAAAGGGGGATTCTCCATCCTCACCTGGGGACAAGATTGTCCCATCAACCTTGGTTTTCCCTCGGGTGCTGCTGTGTGTGTCTGAGGCTGACCCCCAGGTTGTTTAATGCTTTTAGTGCCATTTTCTGACAAATGAGAGATGTGTTTAAAAATAGCAAGAGCACTTTGCGCTTGCCTTTTTTTTGTTAGGCATTTTAAGAAAGAGTTGTGTCCCTTTGTCTGGGAGGTGGGGAAAGACAACCTGCTGTTCGAGGTCCTTTGGGACCATGAAAAGGCTCCTGGTGGCTTCCCTCCCCAGCTGCATAGGTTAACTGTCCCCTCTTCACTTAGTGGCAAGTGAGGTCCT
This sequence comes from Galbula dea, assembly GCA_013399015.1. Taxonomy (NCBI): domain Eukaryota; kingdom Metazoa; phylum Chordata; class Aves; order Piciformes; family Galbulidae; genus Galbula; species Galbula dea. The sequence goes on from VWZX01004771.1 coordinate 447,137, forward strand.
TTCAGAGATGTGTTTTGCCTAATGAGAGCTGGGAAAGGTGTGGTGCCTAAAGGAAATACTTCTCCTGACCAGATAAACTCCAGCAAGACAATTCTCTTTTGTCTGGTTGCTATTGCTGCTTGGGTTTGGGGCAGGGGTCTGGGGAGGGGGGCAAGTGTGTGTCTGTAGGTGCCACTCTGCAAGCTCAGGTTTAGCCATTTGCGTACAGACTGTAGAAGCATTCTAATTTTTAATTGCAATTCCATTTGTTATTCTCTCCCTTTCCCCCACCCCTCTCTCGGTATAATCTGGATCATTGCTCTCTGTAGCTGATTCCGTGGGAGACCAAGCAGAGTGCGTGGGTGCAGAATATAGAAAGCCAGAGCCATAGAATCTGTTATTTGCGTCATTCTAGGAGACGGGGCTGTTTGCCTGACAAATATACAGAATTAATCCCGGTTTTATCAATATCTGTCTTTTGCTACAGTAGCCAAATACAAGTGTAAGGTGGTAGGGGGACTAGCTGCTGCTGCTGTGGTTGTATTGGGGGGAGGAAACAACACGGGGAGGGGGGGAGAGAGAGAGAGAGAGAAAGGATGCTAAAACATACATCCAGCTCCCCCCATGCTGTTTGCCTTACAAATATTACAAAACCTGAGATTTTTATCCAAATTGTTAACCCCTAGAAGGGGATGGGGTGAGGGAGGGGAGAGGTTTGNCTTGCTAATTAACTCTTTTCCTCGAACTGAAGTGCCTTACTGCAAGCACAAAGCTCCAAGCACAGACATCTTTTATGATGAACTAGAGCCTCTGAAGAGGAGAATCTGAACGTGACGTCAATAGCTGATAACTGACGCAGCCTTGCAAAGGAGTCTCAGGCTGGCTCCTTGCAGCCTGCAAGCCCTAATGATTCTATTTTTTCCCCATTCCCCCCTCGTAGTGAATTACTAGAACGCAAACACACACACACACACCAGTTTTTTTCATATATATATTTATAGAGCCTTTATTCTCCAAACAAAGGGGGTTTTTTGGGGGGGAAAGGCACTGGGCGGGGAGGAGAGAATTTTAAAAAGAAAAACAACCAACCCTTCTTTATGCTGGGTGGAATTCACTCTCTGAAACCACCTCTGTCTCTCGGCAAAGCAAGCAGCCCTGCCTGAAGCCCACACTTTGATGGCAAACTGGTGCATGGTGGTGGTTGTGGTTTTTCCAAAGCCCACTTTATAAAGACACTGCAAGAAGAGAGACACAATAATTCTTACGAGGCAACAGGCAGAGAGGTACAGACAGACCCAGTCCAACTGTGGATGAAGGGTTTGTGCAGTAGGACAGCATGGAAGGCGGTCAGTTTGGGTCGTTTGGTGTGGTTTGTTTGTTGGTTTGGGTTTTTTTAATTCTCTGCAATGATGCACCTAAAGCAACTGTGGCTGGTGGTGCAGAAAGAAGCTGGGGGTGGGGGTAGGGGTGCGTGGTTGGGGGTGGTTGTGTTGTAGGGGGGGAGACTTAATGCACATTTAATGTTTTGGA
>VWZX01004771.1:452181-521162 GCA_013399015.1 Galbula dea
CCCCACCCCTCCTCCTTCTCCTCCTCCTTCTTTTTTCTTCTTTCTCCTCCTCCTCCTCCCCCCGCCGGTTTTTAGGAGCGGGACTCGGTGGGGATGGGGGGTGGGGACCCGGCGTGGCGGGGGATGGTGGAGCCGATCGCCCGTGGGGTCCTTCTTGTGGATGTTGTGGTGGCAGCCGGATAGATGGATGGATGTAGGAAGCCGCGGGAGACTTTTGTCCTTCGCGAATCTTTTTGCGGTCTNAACACCCTTTCCCCCCCTTTCCCACTTTGCTTGGTGTCGTCCCCCCCCCAATACGTTCCCATATTCACCTTTGCCTACTAGCCTAACTTTTTAATCGACTTTTCCCTTACTGAGCAGATCACACGTTTATTTGGATAACTGTATGGTGGGTTTTATTTCACTAATGGAAAAATAAAAATAGACTAAAACTTCCTAAAAGTTCTCCTCCCCGCACCTTTCTTCCCCCCCCTCCTTCCAGGGCATAGCCGTGTTTAAAGGGAGGAAAAAAAAAAAAAGAGGGGGGGGGGTCCCAGCTGATCGAGATTAATTCATACAAAAAAAAAAAACCCAAAACATACCAAAAAAATTTCTGAGCAATTCATTAAATGCTCCGTAATCGGGAGCTTCGGCTTATTTCTAAGTGGGGAGGGTGGGATTTACTGGGATCACCCCATAAATAATAGGGAGGGAGGAGGAGGGGGAGGTGCCCGGCTCCGCCGCGGTTTGGGGGAGACCCCAGTGAGCAGGAGATGCACCAGGGAAGCGCTTGCCAAAGGCGCCTCCCTCCCCCCTGCCCACTTCCAACCTCATTTTAAGCAACTTGCAGTCCGGCGATCTCTCCGATCACTCTTTCCCTAAAAGCTAGTGCCCTCGAAAAGGGTAAAAAAGGCAGAATCCGGAGGAAAACCCAGCCGAGGCGATGCTTTTGAACGAGGTGATTGCAAGCGAGCAAAGCAGCATCAGCACCAGCTCTCTGGTTCTGAAACTGCCTTGTAGCATGCACACAGCTCTGAGAGAATCTCAGGCAGGAGTTGGAGGAGCTGCATTTTCCCTCTCTTTGCAATAATTAGCCAGCTCGGATTCTGTGGGCAAGAAATAAATAGCAAAGAGAAATCATCCCTGCTTGCCGCCCCCCAAAAGAAGGAGCGATTAGAAGCAGATATGTCCGTGCAGATCAGCCTCGTGAGAGAGACAAGATCTGAGCAGCAAGTTGGTAGCAGAGTGGCCGCTTGACGCAACATAGGGGCCTATGGTTCGCCCGTCTGTAAAATAAAAAGGAGGGGGGGGGAGGCGAGGAGATGTCTCTCCTGTCAGACACTAGAAGGGCTCTCCCTTCTGCTCCCCCGACAGCGGCACGGAGGGAGATCCGGCTAAGGAAGGGCTGATCTTCCATTTCAGGGAAGCCTGATTGGAGAGATCGGGCGAGGACCACGGGCAAGGCTAAGAGTTAACATTTCTCGAGAGATAAAAAAGATTTTGAAGACCTGTTTGCATTTTGGAAAAGAGTAAAAGGCCGGCTAAGGGATAGGCAAGGAAAGAAGGTGAAGGAAAAGCACCCCGTCGCTCCCCTCCCTCATTTTCCTCTTGCTCAGGACACGTAGCTTGAGCACTAGCTGGCTTGATGAAAACAAAGGTGGAAGGGTCACAATATCTTTCAAGAAGACTCTCATTTTCATAATTATTTATCCCCTTCTATTTAGAGAAAAAAAAAAAAAAGGCATTTGTCCCTTCCGATTATCAGCAAACTTATTTGCAGGGGTTTTATCATGTGAGCGTGTTTTAAAGGGAGAGAAAGTAGTAGAGGGAACTCGGAAAAGACAGAAAAGAGAAGTGGTAAGAGGGATCAGCCAAGCTTAGGCTAAAAATGCATCTTCTCTATTCCCTGCCTACTGCTGTCCCTCCAGAGGACTGAAGCCAGGAATGATTGGGGGGGGGGGGGGGGGGGNTGACAATCCCGGCCTCGACGGTGCAGCTCCACATCTCTTTACCTTGCCAGCCAACTGTTGCTGCCATGCTAAGGGCTGCGGGAGCAGGAACGGAACCGGGGGTGGGGGATTCCTCTAGCCGGGTTCCACCACAACTCCATCGGGCACTCCACTGGGCACCCCGCCCTGTCCTGCTCTGCCTCTTTCCCTTCCAAGATTTCTATCCGCAGCAGGGAAAATTAAACACGTAAGGGACGCCGGGCTAAGCACCCACCTCTGGGGCCTCCCTGGCCCTCTCCTCCTCCTTCTCCTCCTTCTCCTCCTTCTCCTCCCCGGGGTTGCTGGGCCGGGCTTGGGACCCTTCGTGGTGGGGCTGTTGGTGTGTGTCTAGCACTCCGGTGAGTCGGGAAGGAGCGCTGACGTCGTTTCCCTCCTTGTTTTAACTTTCCTCTCCCTCTGCTTTTCCCCCCTCCTCAGATGCGATCATGCCGTCGAGGCCGGAGCCACCGCGGGAGGAGCAGCGAAGGCCGCAGGACAGGTGAGAGAAGCGATGGAACCGGCTTCCCCAAAACACAACCCCCGAGGGGACCTCACACAGGCTAGGGAGCCGGGCCGGGGACTGCGTTTCGGGTGACCACAGGAAGGCGGACCGCAGCCCTAGGCCCGGTCTAACCCAACACTAGGCCGCAGTCCCCAGCCCAGAACCTGCTATCCCTGGCATTTATCCCTGCCTAGGGGAAAAGCAGAGGGGAGATCAGGGCATTGAAAGAGAACAGGAAAAAATAGACAAAATAACCCACTTAGAAGGTTGTATAAATTCCATACAAAGAGGCCGTGGTGTTGATGTGGAGTGAAACCTGTTGTCATGGGGGTGGGGAAAGAAAAATCTTGGTTAGCTTTACCTAAAGTCACCTTTTTTACTTCAGCTTTCCATTTTTCTTTTCTTTATTTAACACGTTCTTCCACAGCATTGTCCGACATTTGTAGTTCTCATAGTTTTTGTCTTATAATTTTGTGGGGTTTTTTTACCTTAAGACATCCAGCAACAATTTTCTGCCTACAGCTGTAATTGTGAGGTAAAAAATTGAGAGACACATTAATTAATAGCACGTGATTTAAAAGCAGAAGGACCCTCTCCCAGTAAAACATGGAAACACAGTGTCATTTTCAGTCATGCTCACTGATTGTCCCCTGCTCCATTTCTAGACCTTGTAGCTTTGGAGAAAGAGGAAATACTTTCCAGTTACAAAATTAAAAGTTTATAGATGAGTGGCTACAGCAAAGTCGCTTTACATTTATGGTATTTTGAATTTTAAATTCTATTTATGAGTACATAAAATACATAGGAAGGCTTTTTACAAGAAGTCCAGTTTTGTCCTTTCATTTTGGCATCTCATTTCTCGACGGCTTTTATCCACCCACAAATTGCAACATACGATTTGCTGTAAAACAACAAAAACATCTTCCTTCAGAAGCTGCCAGCATGGGCAGGTGTTCTCAGAGGTGAGGGGCTCCACTGCCACCTGACTTAGGGTAAACACTTCGTTAGGAGCCATACAGATGAGCAGCACTTTACTAGTGTCAGCTGGTTTACCACCAAAGCAGACAAACTGCTTATTTATACGTGGTATCAAAAGCAGATCCTCGTAGCCAAAGATGGAAAAGCCTCAAGTATGTCCACCTCCTAGACCAGCATTGAATCTCCCCCAAAAGAGGATGTATCAAATACTAAACTAGCACTATTCTTGAGGTTTTTTAAAAGGTCAAGACATATATTGCTAGGAGTGTGGGGTTAGTGCATGTTAATTTACATCTGTTACTGCACTTAATACAATTATATAAAGGCTAAGGGCCTATGAATAGAATTGCTGCTTAAGGCCTCTGAGCCTCCTGTATTCCTGTCAGTTGAGGGCTGAGAAATACCTCCAACCATCTGTAAAAAATTGCTTTGTAAGTAGAGGCCTCATGAAATAATGATTAACACTCTCACCCTCTCCTCTTTCTAGCCTCCCTTCTCATCCCCTCCCCAATTTTTATTAGTATTTGGATCTTTTACAGATCATCTGCACTTCAGTTCCCATTCTCTCTCTCTTACTTTTAAATCTGTTACCACAAATACATTGGGCTGTAATATTTGTGTTAGCTTTGGTATGCTTCTGTCTCATTTCTGGCTACAGAGATTAATAAGGGACACACCTAAATTAACTTTTCCTTTTATTATTACCTTTTCAGGCAAGTTTTGGTGGTTGTTGTTTGTGTAGCCTTTGATAACTATCAACTCTTGCTGTAATGCTAGCAGTTAGGAGTAGTTAGTTTTTCAATATACTTCTGGAGGGGCTTTACCTAGAAATGAAATTAAATACCTTTTGCTTTTTATACTACTAGATATACCATGGGTTCAGTGGGGGCATGTTAATTTGGTTGGTGTCATATCACACCCCCCAAAAAAACCCCAAAAACAAACCAAAAAGGACAAAAAGTTATTCTTTCTCATTATTTCTCTGAAATATTTTATGAGGACTACTTAAAGAATGCTAAGTAGGCTTTGCTGGTTTGCTGGCAACGTCCACAAAAGTCTCTTTTGCCAAAAGATTCCCACTGTTGTTATCACCTGCTTAGCATGACCACTGGAATTGCCCAGATAACCAGTTAGCAGGTCATAGAGCATGCGTAACTGCCACTGTGTTTATCTAATCTAAGAGTGAAAACCCTGATGAAGCCTAATTAGCAATAGAAGTGGTAGGAAAGGTGAGCAGATTTATGGTACTGCAGAGGTGAGAAGCAGTCTGGGGGAAAATCACAGAATCACAGAATATTAGGAGTTGGAAGGGACCTCGAAAGATCATCTAGTCCAACCCCCCTTGCCGCAGCAGGATCCCCTAGACCAGGTCACACAGAAGCATGTCCAGATGGGTTTTGAATAGAGTTATCAAACTTTAGAGAGGAGAGCTACAACAACCAAACTTAGTCTAGAAAGAGAGTGTGCTGTTTCCCTTTTAATTTCAGTTTGTAAATATATCCATTTCCATTTGTAAATATAACCAGGAAAGAGATGTCTTTGGACCTGCAGCAGTGTCCGTGGATGTTGTCTGAGCAGGGAGGAGAAGCTTGCACCTCATTTAAATACAGGCAATTTTCTGTATAAGTGATGTCATGTTTTTTAGAGCAGTGCACAGAGGCGCAGGGTTGGCCATGCAGCTGCATTCACACACACATGCACACACAAAATACACATGTCTGGGTATATAAAATGGATAATTATTTTTCTTGCATTTTTAATTCTGGATAGCCAAGTTTCCAAATTTCTAAAAGAGGGTTGCAAAACTTGTTGCTGTGGAACTCCAAAGTGTCCAGGTTTCCATTTCAAAATAAGAAGAGATGCCTGTGTTTTGGAGCATATTTGATGCTGTTTTTCGGGGTGGGGGTTAGAAGGATGATAGAAGATGCTTTCTTAATTATTGTGTTTGCACGTGGAGAAGCGCATCATGGTAGCAGCATAACCTGAGTCTCACTTCTAATAGTGCTTTAGTCTCTGTAGAACTTCGTCAGGATTGGTACCCGCCATCCGTTCTGCATAGCCACAGTATGGCCTCCAGCACAGCTCAGGTGTTTCGTGTGACCTTTGTTCCTCAGTGAGGGGCTCAGCTGTAAGTGTGGTGACAAGGACATGCATTCCAGTACTGATGGTACCCATGCTGTCACCAGGATACAGCATTAACCTCCTCAGGACAAAAGGAAAGATTCCCTTGAGTCCAGCCAGAGGGAAGTGTGCCCTCTGTGTTTGAGCGACATTGCTGAGCTGTGGCACTGTTAATCCCAATGTCAAGGCACCACCTTGTTCTCTCCCAAGCAGGTGTAGATGAGAGATGTGTGGGAGGAAAAGGGAGGTGAATTTAGTTTAATTTTTAGTTTTATCAGGATTCCCCCAAAGCTTCTTCTCTGAAGTGGGCAAAGCCTTGTTTTCCTCCTGTTCTCCTTGCTCTCCCATCGCAACAGCTCTGTCTTCCAGGAGGTGGCTAGGTGGCTGCTTTGCTAGCCAGTGGAGGACATGAAAGGGTTGTTGTCAGCTTCTCCCTACAGATGAAAGTGGCCACTGGAGTTGGGCATGTAGTTTTTTTAAAAAGGGCTTGAAGTACTGTGAGTTTATAGTCTGACAATATAGTAAACAATTTAGGAAGAACAAATTTAAGGTGTGCCCAGAAAAATGTGCTCCATCATCCCTTCTTTTCAGCGAGCTGTATGGAGCCAGTATGGGATCACATCATGCTAAATAACCTAAGTAATCACAGGCTTTGGCCGGAGAGGTCAAGGTTCAACTGCCTGGGAAACCTGAATGTTTCCAAACCTTTCTGAGCAAAGGCACTGCCAAAAAAATTAAAATTTCTTCTGAGAACTTGATTGTTTTAAATGATGTGTTTTCAGAATGACTGCATGGTTGAAGGCAGAAAATGGAAAGCAGTGGGAAACTGCCATGGAGAAATTACATCTAGTTTTTACAGGACACGATGCTTCCATTTTTCCTCCTCAAATTGTCTGCCCTCGTGTGAACAGTTCTACCAGCTCAGTGTGGGAGGCAGAATTCACTGCCGAATCAGGGCCCGCTGCACCCTTGAGCTTATGGCTTTACTGAAGCAAATAAGGTTACTTTCCAACAGAGGAGTTGGGACAAGCGCTGAAAGAACCCATGCTCGTCACGTTACAATCCCAACTGTGAGGATATAAGTCGATGCTCAGGTTGGTGTCCACCCTCAGTACAGGCAAAAGGAAGGGAAGGAGGAAGTGGACTACAAGAGAGCATGTTTGATCTTGCGCTGAGTGAGTGGCACGTAGTGTCCACTCCAGAAAAACCATCAGGATTTCCTGGGAGAGAAGTAAAGATGATAAAGGCCAGTTAATTAGGGGAAGGGATGGGGAGAAGTGGCTGACAGCCATGACACTATCAGGTATTTAACAGAATATATAGTCAGCAGTATTAATTTAATATAAGTAACATAAACACCTGAAGAAAGACTGAAAAGCCAACACAGGAATACCTCAGTGTCTTTGCTTTTCTCTGTCTGAGGAGCCTGATTGGGTGACTTGCTAAAATCCTGCATGTCTGATGTGGTCGCCCATGTCCTTAGTGGCAAGCTGATGCCAGGTCTCTGTTGCTTTTTGGTTTCCTTTCTAAAGCTCTTTAATTATATTGCTATATATTTTGGTTAATTTTAAGCATCCTCTGTTTTGTCATGTTAGAAATGGCCCAAGCGCATTAAGAGAAGAGAAAACCAGTAGAAGCAATAGTGGAGGAGAGCTCTTTATCTGTTAAGAGAACGTGAAAAATACTGACACACCTGTTAGAAGTTCCTGGCTGTGCCAAGACATTTTCCAATTTCAAAGCAGATGCTCATGGCTGATTTGCTGTTTGTTGGTACATCTCCAGTGTGGGGATGGTGCAATGATGGGTTCCCTGCCTGGGCACAATTCTCAACACTTGCTATAGATCTGCTTGGGTGGCCTCTTGCTCCTCAGAGAGTCTCCAACCCATGCATCTCAAACACAGGGCCAGGCAGAATTCGTGGTTCCTGGAAGAGGAATTGAGTTTCCTCTTGAGGAGAGAGAGAGAGAGAGACACATCCTGAAGTATGGGGAGAGATGAGATGGCTTTGGGAAGGGTCGTTTTTTTGGCAGTATGTTTGGTAACTTTCTTTTCCTTCCAAATTAGGACTTCAGAAGCCAAAAAAAAAAGAGATGAATTGGCAGAGTGACACCTAGGCTTTTAAAAAAAATCTGTCCACTGTCATTTCCCAGACTCACCCTCATCAAAGCAACGCTTCTCAGTCACCCTCCTTACCCTCACGGGAACATCTGCTGGGGAAGTACAATACAGCACAGGTAGAGAAATGACTAAATGTAACCCACAATGTGAATGTGGCCAGACAGTTCCTATTTCTCCTCTTTCAATCCTCCCTCTTATTTTCTTTTTTTTCAAATTGACTATTTTCCCCTTATTTCTGCTTCATTGTTCCTTCTCATTCTTTGACCTGATGCAGGCACACACACATTGTCTCTCTGTTTTCCTTCCGTTGTGTCTCCCAGATTTCCACCTATCTCAGTGGACACCTGTCCCTGGAAAGGGCCCTCAGCTGATTCCCCTGCTATGCTTTTTCTCCTGCATCGTTTCCTACCATGCACATGCTCCTGGTGGGCTTGGGAGGCCAAAACTGGGAAGCAGAGTGGGAGGCAGAGGAGGGAGCCTGAGTCTGAACAGCCAGTTCAGCAGACTGATTGCCAGCTGGGGTGGCCAGTGTCTTTGGGCATTCGGATGATCCCAAAGTTCATCATGGAGCAGAGGAAGCAGATGACAGGGTCTGTCAATGTAAGTGTGAGAAATATTCCCCTCTTGACTGCTGAGTTTGGTGAGAAGGTTCCCTGGTGTCCTACCTTTCTTTGTAGGTAAATGTGAGTGATGTGCTTTGCTGTGCCTGTTGCATAGGGCTGACACGGACTCAATGTGGCCAGGTTAGAAATGGATCCCCCATCTGCAGCGTGCTGCAGACAACGGTGGGAGTTACAGGGCATGAGGGAAGCATGTGCTCCCTGCTTCATGTTAAATTGAGGCAAGGGTGGGAAGGAACAATCTGCTATACACAAAGACGATTTGTTAAGATGCATTCCACATTTTTATATAGAGTTTTGTAAATAATTGTGTGTGTGGATGTTCACAGGCATGTGTGAGTGTCACACACTTGTGGCAAAAGGCCAACCTAACTGAACCAAGTAAGAAAAACGGGAGGGAAAAAAAGTTCCCAGCTTTAGGATACTGCTTTGTACACGGAGCTGTTGTAGTCCATACACTGGTAGGTCACCCACACCTTCATCTTTAGGCTTTATGAAGAGGTTGAAGTACTTGGGTATAGTGTGACATAAAAGAACAGTGTGCCCAGTCACTAAGCTGCAATGCTGGGGAGCTCCGCTCGGCAGACTCGCAGCATAAGGGATGTCATCTTGAAGTGTGAGCCTAAAAGTCATCTTGAAAAACTTATGGCAATGAGTTCTTAAAGCCCCATGTTTTTCTTATTTAAAAAAAAGTGTATTTGTGAGAAGGAAGAGCAAAACCACTTATCTTTCATTCATAAATTAAAAGACTTTATTTTGTGTTTAATACCAGAAAGCCGAATGCTACTGATTTGTGTTAGTATATGACAGCAAGGAGGTAAAATGACTAGGATAGGAAATTAAACAATTAGATTTCTTTAGTTTGTTTGGTTTTGTTTTGTTTTGTTTTGTTTTTTAACTAGCCAAACTGAATGAAGTACAACAATGAAGAGCCTATAAAATGGGAAATCATCATTGGTTTGGGTTTTTTTTTTTCATTTTCTCCAAGTGCTTTCTGGTTTGCTCTTTAAAATAACATTAGTGTCAGAAACCATGACTTTTTTTCCATAGTGGTTTTTAAATTTATGCAATAGTTTTATCATAACAGTTATACAAGGTGCATTTTTAATTCTTCTTTAGTTTTTCTTTCCTGGTGTTCGTGACCGTACAAGGCTCTGTATGTGCGTGCAGATTATTTTATGGTACCTGAGTGAGGTAATAATAAAGGCAAAGTATTATCCTTTTCTTGCTTATATATGCTTTACAAACATTTAAAGATGGTTTACTGTAGTGCAGGTTTTACTGTACACTAAGAAAATTATAGTTCATTTCATAAATATTTGCTCTTTTTTTAAGGCCTATTCAGTATTAATTATACTGAAGTACAGCACAGGTATTTTATTATTTTGAGTTCAAAATATTTAAAAACAAAAAAAAATGTTTGTAGACCTGTAATTGCTGCATTTCTGCAACTTCTATTCAGTTTTTTAACCCTAATTTTAATCATATAGTCAGGAAAATATTTTATAGTTGTCTGTATTCCACAGCAGTCTCTTGTGATACAAAGCTTTGTACTTTATTTGCAAACCCAGCAGCTATTTCTTGAGTCAAGTAACTGCATCCTGATCCAGCAAGGGCTTTCCTCATCCAAGCAGTCTTCCATCAGGCCTTAGCCCCAGTAGGGTCCCACAAAGCAGTAAGCATTGCTCAGAGAAGCATATGTTTTCAGGGAAGGGCCTTTTGTCTTGCACTATTGCATCTGAGATTTTTTTTTTTTCCTTCCTTTTCACAATGGTAAAAATACCTTGATTGTGTTGAAAATCTAGCTCTTGCTGAATTTTGCTTTACTTTTAATTGTCCAGTCACAGAAGTGGGATAATAACCTTACCAGCCCTCCCTGAAGGATTGTGGTCTCTGTGAATTTCTGGTGGTTATTTTGAACAGTTTCCATAGGGTGTAGTTCAGGTGCTGCATGACAGGTTCACTGCTCACATGTATAGTAAACCCACTAGCAATAGATACTTCTCCAGGGCAGACTGTGACTATTCAAAGCCAGAGAGGAATATTTGGTTTTCCAGGTCCTCTCTGCTCAGGGTGGAAGTATTTTTTTTTTAACTATATTATATTTATTTAACACTAACAATTATTGCCTAGCAGCTGACCAGAGACCTTCCAAACTTGCATCACACAAATCAGTGGTACTTTGTTAGCTTACTTGCTTGTTTCCTTCTCTGATTAGTCACAGTCAAACTAGGCTTTCCTCAGTATAATGGGGTTTAAAAATATATGTATAATGCAGCTGCCAAGCTGAGAATCCTGCAGTTTAGCTCTAGGTAAACGGAATGTGACCATGTACTTCCATGCCAACAGGTTTAAAGATTCCTGGACGAACGTGAGCTCTGAAACCCTTGTAACCTGCTGTACTCTATCTTTTTGCATCAGACCTTCATTTACTCTCCTATATGCTTCATGAGATTATGGAGTCTGTTCTTTTCCTACAGTGAGGCCATTAACAAAACTCCTTCAGACCTGTATACAAAAAGGACTTGTATACAAAATGTACAAGAGTGATAATTTTTTATTCTGAAGTTATTTGACCTCTTTTGAGGCATATTCATCCCTTGCATATATACCTATATACAATAGAAACATCATGGTTTAGCTGTTTTATTTGGTGTCCAAATTTAAGCAGCTATTACATGCAAGGAAAACAATGTGAGAAAAAAAAATGGGGAAAATCTGATGAGATTGAAATGGAAGAAAACGTTCTGCATAAATGAACATTTATTGCATTTCATCTTTTTTCTTTTCTTTTCAGATTAATTTGGCTGTTCTGAGATACAAAAGACCACAGCCCATCTGCCCCCCTCACCCCCATCATGTTAAATGAATTAAACACTACTGAACTCACTGGTACCACCTAAGCATGCCCCCATCATATTCCCCGCATGCCACATGTGAAATTTTAGCTCACACTGTCCAAATTAAATAGTGGTCATTGCTTTCTGCTCTTATTAAACTGAATCAGTCTCTTGATCCATTCCTGTAGAAGGAATTTTGTGTATAAATTTGAACAGGTATAGCAGGACTGTGTATGTGGGGGACTGGGAATATGTACTTATATATAGGTATTAAAAACTAAGAAAGGTATAGTAACTGAAAAAGAACTAAAATCAAATGAATCTGTCTTCAGTTTATTTGTTTATAAGGCATTTAGGTAGGTTAATAGAATTTTAAGTTGTTCATGAAACTGTAGGATAGTTCTCAGACATAGTGAAACAGTTTTGCTGGACAGGGATTTCATAAGTTTATTGCTGGTCCAACAGTTGCTTTGAAAATGAGTTTGGAGTTGAGTGTCTGTAAGGTGCATACTGCTCCCCTTGTTTAACCGAAGCTGAGCCAAAGCCCACCGAAATGATGGGCTGTATTTTCACTGGCTAGGAATTGTATTGGACTGTTCAGTATCCTCATTTATTTGAGGGAAACCTGCATCATTATTTCTCTGTGTGTATGTGTGTGTCCACTTGTAGGCATGTTTCTCTTATCCATCTATTTGTCCATATAAAAACCCCATATATTTTGTGTAGTTCTTACCATGGCTTTGTACGTGCATTAGGTAGAGAAATGTACATGAGAAGAATTGTGTAGCAGTGGTCTCCTCTTCATGCAGAAGTATCTGTTTATTTTTTATCTAGGGGAGTAGGTATCTTTTAGACTTCAATGGGTAAAACAGTAGATTAATTTTTACTGCTTTTTTTCTGTTTAAATTTGTCCTTGAAGGTCAAAATTATTTGGTGATCACTTCATGTCACGATTTTTATTTGGAAGCAGACTGTAATGTCTCTGGCACAGGGACTGAGAAGTCATGAACATGTACTTGAAGTGTCTAACACAGCAAAGGAGATGATTTTTTCCCCCCTCCCTGCAGTGATAAAGCAACTGTGAGCCAAACCCTGCTTACTTTATTATCCAAATTTTCCTAACAAAATCCACTTACTTAATTACAGAGCTAAAAATACTGGTTGCTATCACAGGGGGACTTTTACATTTGTATGTATCATAGACATTGCATCAAATAGTTGTTCCTTGATATAAAATGCTTTTATATACTGACTTGCCTTTCCCTTTCCTTTAGGAGCCAAACCTCAGACAATCAAGTTTTGAGATTTTTAGCCCACTGTTTTTTAACCTTATGGGTAGTCTCCAAACCATACAACACTAATTTCTGTGTCAACTTTAAGAATAGATGTATATAAAATCTCTCAATAATGAGATGCTACTTTCTGGTATCCAGAAGGTAACCAGAGTTAGGTCTGATGGGGTTTTGAGAAAAGAAGTCAAGAGGGAAGCCAGTCAGCTTGCTCTCTGTCATTTCTAGCAGTCCTAAACAGCAAGGATTTGAGTAACAGAATTTCAGTGTAACAAAGGCAATCTTAGATCTTGGGAAATTCTGAAATGTGCCTATTTGGTCATCTGGGCATCAGCCTTGGGTGAAAACAATCTGTGGGGCCAGTCCCCAGCCTCTCAAGCCAGCAGACACGTCAGGATGTGGCAGTGTGTCCAACCGGGTGAGTGGGCCGCAGAGGGGACAAGTAGCATTGTGCTGAGGCCACCTGCTCAATAGCTGTGGCACCAAATCTGCCCACTGCCTTGCCACAATGCTGGCTCAGCCTGTGAGGACATCTGATCAAAATAAAAATGGAGTATAACTGGTCCTGACCTTCAGTCCCAAGTAGTTTTTAACTTTAGCAAGCTTATGAACTTGTAGGTGCATGAGATATGTGACATCCGTTGGTGTTGCAGTGGCTGATAGCAGCCAATGGAGCCAGCAGCCTGCCTCAGTGCTCAAGGCTTGAGCTAATCTGTCTGTTAAGGAGCAAAAATGAAACAAACTGAATGCCAAAAACATAAGAAGGAAACTTAAAACACCAGAAAGGGTCCATAAATATGTGGGGGCTCTTTTGGAAATTGGAAGCTCTGAATGCAAAGTGAATGCAGGCTTGACTTCTTAGTTGAAGGAATATTTGTAAGAGCTTTATTTTATTGATTCTCAAGTTAGGCAGTGTTGTAATGGAGACCTGGAGGATATTTTAAAATAGTTGCTTAAGTTGCTACATTTGCCTAGTAGAAGTAAGCCTTAATGAAACTTTTACTGTGCATATGTTTATTCAAGGGTTGAGTATTTTAGAGACTCACAAAAAAACCCAAAAAAAGATAAATGTGTCTGTTAGACATGATTCAGATTCCAAGCCCATGTGTGTAAAGGCCAAAATGCAGCTCCTTTTCTGTACATTATTTACTATAGTCTTGTTTCCAGTAAATGGAAGTATTTATCTGAGTAGCCAGAGTAGAAAATGACATTAAAAATGAGCCAGGAGTATTATTCCTCTGAAAAAAAAATTATAATAATTTATACTGAAGCAGAGAAGAAACAAAAAATTAAAACTTTACTCTGTTGCCCTTGCTATAGCTAGTCAGGAGGTTACTGATATAAAGTGCATGATGACTGTTACATCTAAGAAAACAAAACCTAATTGCATGCCTAGATGTTAAACCCATTTTGTTCTGTCCCATGAATCTAGCCCTAGCATATGTAAGCAGAATCTGGCCTGTTGGCTTCAGGAGGGTAATTCAGATACATGAAGAAAGCATGTTTTAGCTCAGTCACATGCAAAGAAAAGTCTCCTGCACATTTAGAACCAAAAAAGCAGGTTTAGGAGGAATTTTTTATATGAATGTCACCCAGAGTAGGAAGGAAAAATAATTCCATTGAGGTAGTAGTGAAAGATCCATTTTAAACAAGCTTGGATCAGACTAAAACAATTGTCAGAGCAGCACACTGCCATTTTATCAGTCTGTCATCTGCTAATATAAATGTTATTAAATCAATAGGAATATTAAAAAAAAGTTGATCCTCTTTTTGTATTTTCTCCATAGTAGCAGTCATATTTTCCCTCCTTTTTTTTTAAATTTTGACATTAAAAATATAAACCAAATTTGCTGTTGACAACAAAGGCTAAAGATTTTTTTTTTCTCTCTCCATTTAAATTTACTGATTAACAACTTATTTACTTGTCACTTATTGTTGACCACCCCAGCCCTTACTTTTTCCTTGCTGTTTTACTTGCTGTTTCTTTCGGGGCAGAATATGAAGCACATTTGAATTTCTGTATGATTCTAATCCTCCATTTCTACATATATTACTAATGTTTTCCTTAGAATTATCTTGTCTTTCAAATGAGAATTTACCCTCTGTAACTTTACATTTTATTTCAAATCACTAAATAAACTGAAGTTTTCTTATTTTGAGCACTCCCTGACTGGGATAGTCTTTGCTGCAAGCTTGGGGATTCAGGTTTGAGGCTGTAAACGCTTCTGTATGTATTAGTAAGTCTGATTTTGTGAGGAGTTTAAGCCAGCAAGGCTTCTCAAACAAGCCCGTGTGTCCAGACTTGGGACTTGCAGATATTGGGATGGAGGGGAAGACAGGGAAGGGTCATAGATACTAGGTTTTTAGTTACAAATGCCTGCTAGGGTCATCAGGAAATATGATAGTAAATTTCATTGTTGTCTGGATTGTTTAGGACATCTAACACTGAAATGAAGCTGTTTGCTTAATGTGGTACCATAAGATATAAAGTTGCCTCAAATACCTAGTATCTTAATCAAATCTAATTGTCATGATTGTTGAAACCTTTTGTCTTGAGGTAGTTAAATTTAGAAGTAACATTCTAACATCTAGAAATCTTCCTCTCTGATCATACCTGGTTAAAAAAATTTCAAAACCGGGAATCAAGTCTCTAAAATTTGTCAGAAGGCTTATTAAAGATGCTACTAGATTAACAGCTTTTATTTTCTTTATAGAGAAGTTGGTTTAGTTGCTGTGTTCTTCCCCTAAGAATTTTGTTTGGTTGGACCTTGTTTTTTCCCTTCACCCCATCCCTTCCAAACTGAGCCACAAATGAAAGACTACTTAGGAAAAAGCTACATGTCTGGTTCTGGATACTGCTCCTGCTGAATTTAATGGGATCAGTTTGAGAGATGAAGGGTATGGTGCAAAAGCAGAAGGACAGAGGTGCATAAAAAGAGTACTTTATAACTTGGGGAATATTTATAATGTTGTCAGAAGCTTGTGCAATGAGAGAAAAGGAATCTGAGGACATAGTCAATGGTAAATATGGAGGCTAGAAAAACGGAAGTTGTAGAACCTATGTTTGCAAGTGTGATAATTGTCACGTCCCAGGTACATATATTTAAGTTTTACAACAATATTGTTTTTATGGTAGTGAAAATTAAGTAAAACTCTTGAGGGTCAAATTCTGCCCTTAGATCTACTCATACATTGCCTGTTGACATTGAAACAGAAAACTTTAACCTTTCACAGCTGACTTGGTACACAAAAAAAAAAAAGACTCTTTTTGGGTGACTCCAGAGTGACTTCCTGATCAGAGGTTCCCAAACTGATCTGCCAGTGTATAGAAATAAGATTTAATCAGGCAGTGAGAGCAGTCTCTTTGGAGTCAAGCATCTTAGCTGCCTAACTATACCTAGCAATGCCAAACAGCAGCTTTGGCTTTTGCAGGAAAGAGGGAATATGCTCATATGTAGAGCTTCAAACTACAGATGTCTATCTTTGCTAAAAGGAGAGACAGCAATACTGGGCTTCATTCCCTCTGCAAACTGCTTGATAATGGCTTTGCTCCTGTCAATATGAATAGCCCAAAAGAATTGGTAGGTTCTGTGTTACAAATAGAGTGTTAATAAGCAGGACTTCCAGGTTCTCCCCCAGGCTCCACCAGCTTCTCAGTCTAACCCTGGACAGAGATCTGTTTTTTGAATGGTGTGGAGTATTTACGTGAAACGTGGTTCAGCAAAACGGAGGCTTCAGCAAGCAGATGCAGTTTGGGGCAGACTGGTCCTAAGCAGCAGGTTACTGAATTGTGGAGATTGGTGTAAGCTCATTTTTTCTTCTTCCTTCACATCTCTTATGAGTGTAGTTTGGTGGTCCCATCAGAATGGCCTGGTTGCTGATAGTTTCTGAAGGAAATATCCTGTCTGGAGTAGTCATATGCTCCCACTCCATTATTAAAAAAATTACTGAGAATTAAAAAGAAGGCAGCCTGCTGTGTCAGAAGGCTACATACAGGAGAAAGGTTTTGGTGGGTCTCCCCAAACTACAATGACCAGAATTTGGAGATAGTCTTTTCAGCAGGGCCTATTGTGACAGGACAAGGGGTGATGGTTTTATACTAAAAGAGGGAGATTTAGGCTAGATGGAAGGAAGACCTTTTTTTACACTGAGGGTGGTAAGACACTGGCAAGTTGGACAGAAAAATGGTAGATGTCCCTTCTCTGGAAATACTCCAGGTGGAATTGTTTGGGGCTCTGAGCAACCTGATCTAGTTGAAGATGTCCCTGCTGACTGCAGGGGGTTGGACTAGGTAACCTTTAAAGGCCCCTTCCAACCCAAGCTATCCAATGATTCTGTGAAATGAACTGTCCTTTTTCATCTGGCAGACCTTAGCAATGTCAACACTTAGTTTTTCTCAGATGTCTTTTAGAGGGCCCAGCTAAGCTGCTTGTGATGTTTCTTAGCCCTTGGTTGAAGAAGGTGGTCATCAAATATTTGATTCTTTGATTTGTCTTGAAAAACACTTCAACTTTATTTATATGGCTGTTGACATATACATCAGTCTTCAAAAATGCAAATTAATAGTTCTTGGCTCCTTGCTGTCAATCAGGATCAGCTTCCTGAAGACCAACAAGACTCTGTTAACTTTCACCAGGAAAAACAGGGAGAGGAACTTCACCTGAATATCTTACAAACAGAACTGACAAAGCTGATTTCCTAGAGTTGTTCCATGCTTTGCTGGAAGTTCTGGTGGATGCATCTCCTGCAGTTGGGACATTCGTAACTGTCCTCTCCTGTGGGGTCTGTGTGGTGCCTAATAAGGCAGGCATGCACTGTGCAGCCTTTCCCTCCAACCTGGGAGATGTATTCTTGGTGGCCACCTGCCTCCACAAAACTTGGAGGAACTTAATTATCACTGAGACCTTTATCCAAGTGCCAGGTCTGACTACAACCCAGCAACGTGTTCAACAGTTTCTGAACACCCTGATGGTTGGTGTCTGTCTTCTACATGCACACGGACACACATACACATGCACACACAGAGCATGATCACGAGCCTTGTTGCCATAGGAAACCAGGCTAAAAACAAGCAAGGTCAGAAGGCATGAGCTCATTGTTTTTCCTTTCCAGCTCCTTTTTAAAAAAACTACTGGCACAGAGGCTTTTTCTTCATTACCTCAGATGTGTTCTTCAATACTAAGTCATGGAAATCATACATGCTGCATGCTAGACTCTCTTCTGCGTGACATTGTGGTGTCCATCGTGGAGTTTGTCTGGTTGCCATCTTTGTCAGGCCTTAGCTCATTCCCTACTCATTCTCTGCTTGATTTGGTTTCCTTCCTGGTCCCCTGCTTATTGTGGACATTATCTCCCATAATCATTTTGATCTCACTGCAAAGTCTTGCCCACCTTGAGAAAAGTAGCAGCATCAAAGGAAGAAGGGATGTTCTCAAATGGATTGCAGTGGGCTGCACTGTTGACATGGAAGCCCAAAACAAGGTCATTGATAGTCAAATGCTAAGGAAATCGCTACCCTGGTTAGGACTAACTCAAATATCTTTGCTTTAGCATAAATATGTATATTGCATTCTGGCTAAACCTTTATTATACAGAAGTGCTGAGCATTTATGGACGTGAGCCAGATTCATCCTGTGACCAAGGTGCTGGCCAGCCACCTCTCCAAACTGATGTGTTGTTGACAGATGGAGAAGCAGTCTCTGCTGTCAGTCTGAGCAGCTGCTGTAAGTGCCACCAGCTGGCAAACCTTCTTTTTCCTCACTTCAGACCACATTCTCTACCTTTGAGGGTATTGTAGGCTGTGGAACTAACCCTAGGCAGGAGATTAGATGGATGCCAGAGTCCCTTTAGCTGCAGACATTGATTACCTCTCTGGGCTTTTATATACATGTGGATACTTTCAAATTCTTGCAAGGATGGGGCGACTGTGACCAGAGGAATGTGAAATTAGTGAAAACAGAGGTACAGAGCTGCAAAATCTGAGGAACTTCTCTCCACAGGGGTCATGGAAGCCATACTTCTGGTAGCTGTTTGTGTGTCACCCTTCTTTTTGTGTCCTCTCTGGTACAGCAGCACAAATGTCTGCTCTTTTGACCAACATGGTTATTTGAAGAGCCTTTTTTGCCTTTTCATCATGAATTAGTGCATTCTGTTTCACCTTTTTCTTCTAGAAAATGCAGTTACAAAGTAGTCCAAACCATAAGGACCAGGAATTCATCTGGGTATGAGTGTGTAAACCAGCTTAATTAGTGATAAGGTGTCATACATACTCCTCTATCTCAAGTGAACGTTAAATTAAGGTGCCTTCTGATGGGCATAGTTATTTGGACATATATTTATCATGTAAGAATAAACCAAACTTCTTGCTTTCCTTGTAACTGTTTTAGGAGCTCAAAGTAGACCTACTTGGTTATGACTGCCTGTCTCCATGGCCAGGGTAGGCTTGTCCCTTGCTTGTGATTTTCCACACTTTCACCCATAATTGCTCTTAGAGAAGTTCTATTCTTGGGTAAATTCAGAGAAATTTCAGCCTTGGGAAGTAATTCTTCTTGTCCTGTCTGGATGGTCTTTCACTTCAGTGGGTGGAAATTGTACCTTAACTGTACATGTTGTTTATTAGCAATTTCATTGCCTTCCAGCTCCCTCCTGGGATTGGCTGACCTTCTGATTGGCCTAGTGGTGATTATTAAATCCCAGTGGCACGTAGGTCACCCAGATCCCATCTGTATTTCTACATCTTCTCTCCCTGGGTTTGTCAGTGCTGCAGAAACAGAGTACCTGAAGTCACTCAGCAGCAGCCTCTAACCACTTCAGTTGTGTCAGGCCTTCTAGGAACAAAACCTTTTAGCAGCAAGGGTTTGTTGGGGAGTGGGGAGCTTGGAGTACTTCTGACCACCAAGAAGGGCACGGAAAACATGTTTTCTGAAACTCTCCTTCACCACCCCATCTCTAGCTTTCCTGTATCCATATCACTGTCTTTCCTGGTTGCATACGTGTTGGTGAGCTGTTCCTGGTGTTGAGCTGTGAAACATCTGTAGTCTGGGAGCTATGCTGATGTTCTGGTTGATCTTATCATATCAGCAAAGAGAGGAGCTACTGGAATGTAGTTATGTTCAAGAGCCATCTAGGAGATTACAGTTGCCACAGAGTGTATGCCTATCTCCCTGTATGTGTCTAAAATCCTGTGCATATAGCTTCAAAACCCTTAAAGAAAAGGAATCTGGCAGCTCACTGAGAGCTATCTCAGATCTGGCACCACATATCTTGAAGGCTCACATCACTGTCTGTGTCCATGCTAGGAAATGAAATGCATCCTGGACCATTTTCTGGTATTGAGGTCAACTGGCAGAAAATAGCCAGCATCCACATTTTAAGCTGTCTTGAACTCCAAGACAGGACACCCATATGCAAACTGCCTATTGAGAAGGGCCCCTGGCTCATGGTCCTTCCCAGCCCATTAGGGGAGTGTGGTTGGGCCCCAGCCTCAGGTGTGCCAGGGATCTTCTAGAAACTGGAGAAGAGGAGCCAGTGGATGTGTCCCTGGCACCATTTCATGGCTTGGAGTAGATGTAGCCAGCAGTTATGCAGGTAACTGAGCCTTTGCCACAGGAAGAAGGTGGAAGGGATGATCCTTTTTAGAAGGGCTGTGATTCCCTCTTTTTGTCAATCCCTTTGTCTTCTCTCTCAGACCTGAGGTTTTATTCTGTTTCACACTGGAATGACTTACTGTTTTCAGCTGTTCAATCGTTTGCTGTTGTGATCGTGTTTGATTGTGTTTGAATTTCTGTCTCCCCAAGGATAGGACAGAGATTCTGTAAGTATTATTTGATTTAATTAATAAATGTCAGCTTCTTTTGTAGTAGGGTAGTGAGGGTGTACACTGGGAGAGTGACCAGTAAGGACAGAAAGGCATTTTTGGTTTTATTCTGGTGTTATCTTCACCATGGTCCCTGTGCTACTGTTGCCAGAAACTCTAATGCCACCACAAAGGATGTTATCTATGGTGAAATGCTTTGCTTAAGTCCCCAACTATTGAAGGCAGATAAGTAACTCCTCAGGTATTTTTTGTCACTCATAGTTTTGTCAGAGTTTGCTTCCATGATCCATAGAAACCCCATGGTAGAGATCCTGCTGACAGGATGAACCTGGTCAACACTTTCTTCTTGATTTGGGCATTTAGATTCTTTTGATCCCTTGTAGGCTTTTCAGCAAAAGATCATCATGATAGTTTTGTGCCAGTATAATCTTCCAAGGCACATCTTCTTTCTGAAATGTCCTTTGTAGCCTCATGTAAGCCCTGCTTGAGTTTGGCCAGATGTGTGGATAGAGGTTCTGTACCCTGAGTCAGACCATTCATCAGCAGTGGTCTTGGAACTGTACCATTAGCCAGGGAGAAGTGGTTTCCTTTAGCTAATGGTTTGGTTAGCTGAGAAGAGTTTAAAATTCTTGTCTCATAATATTTTACAAATGTACAGCTAAAAATATAAATTCAAATAAAATATTTTAATGTCTTGGGGCAAATTAGTGATGGTACAGTGCCATGTAGATTCCTGGTAGCCTATTAAGTCTGTGATGATGATCTCCAACTGGTGTGTTTTTTCCTAGAGCTATGTTGGATAAGTAAATAAAATGTCTTTGGTATTTGTGCTGTTCTGGGGCATTCTTTTAGGCTGACCTGGTCTAGGGAATCCTGCTGTGGCAGGGGAGTTGGGAGTAGATGATCTTTTGAGGTCCCTTCCAACTCTTAACATTCTGTGATAGTTGGGTGAAATATTCTGTGGGCCAAATGCTGTTTGCTTAACTCATGGGAGCTAGGCTGCTTATCTGAGTGAGTTAGCAAAGCAAACTGGATTTTGTTGTTCAGAGACTTCTCAGAAAGCTGTGCTGTATTTTTACTGAGGCTTCTCCACTAATTTGAATGCTGCTCTGTGCTTATATCAATGGGGACCTGGTGGTAAAGTCAGAAGGTTTGGCACTCAGTTTGCAATGTGTTAGGATTTAGAAGCAAATCCTTGGAGTGGGGTGAGCACGGGGCAGCTGGACCCAAAGTCCATTCCAAGTGGCAATAGGTTATAGCCATGGGTGTTTCTTACTCTGTGTGCTATAGATGGGGCTTCTGCAGAGAGGAGTCATCATGCATACACAGTGCTAGAATGATTATGGTCTAAACTAAGAATTTGAGAGTTGTTTTCACAAATGTTCTATTCATCTGTAAAATCTGGAGATGGATTCTGTCAGTGGAGGTTAGCATGTAAAGACTGATGGGAACTTTTGTTTGAGTGTAACTGTTTGTTTTGATGGTAATTGAGGCAATTCCTTCACTTTCCACAAACATTCATTAGAGTGATATTCTGGAGAAAAACTCACATGCAGTGATGCATTTCTGTATCCATATGAATGCCTGAACTGGAAGTAAGTGTTCAGCTCCCAGGGAAGCCTTTGATGGGTTGTAAATTTACCAACCAAGGGTAAAAAAAATGCTGTCAGGTGATTTGGGTGACCAACAACCCCTTAGAAATACTAATCTACTGAGTGCTGAATTCCTAAAATAGACAATGCAGTCGTTTCAGCAAATAGCTTGTGAGCAACCTCATGAGTAGAAATATGCTGGCAATTACTCATTCAATAATTTGTGAAAAATATGTCTGATCATTGACATTTTTGGGGGAAAAAAACCCCAAACCCCTCATAAATGCATTGCAGGAAGTATCTTGCCAGCTAACAATGCAGAATACATTACTCCAGTTACAAATATTTAACCTTCTGAACCTTACTGGAAGAGGTCTGTCTAGATGGACAGACCCCACCAGTTCCTTGAACAGCAGAACTATGACCCTAGAGAACTATAGCAGAGCTATGACATGATTTGAAGAAAACCCCAAACCCATATGGGTAGCTTGGTCCCAGTCTGAAATTTGCAGCTGGCTGGTTTTCTTCACAAAAATTTCCAGTTCTTACCCTTGGATATAGTAAAAAAAATGGATTGTGATTTGATGTTTCAGACAAAATTCACTTCTAAAGGCTGGTGCACATGTGCATTAGGAATCCTGGTATGTATTTCAAAAACCAGTTTTTAGTGGTCATTAGTTTAAACACCTCTGCTGACTACGTAAGGTGTGGAGGTAGATCCAGAACAGTTTATAGCTCACGATCCTTTGCTTTGATTTTTGGAGTGGGGTGCATTAAGAAGAGTGTGGCCAGCAAGATGAGGGAGATTCTTCTCCCCCTGTATTCTGCCCTAGTGAGGTCACATCTGAAGTCCTGGGTCCACTTCTGGGCTGCCCAGTTCAAGAGAGACGAGGAACTGCTGGAGAGAGTCCAGTAGAGGCTACAAAGATGCTGAGGGGGGCTGGAGCATCTATCTCTCTGAGGAGGAAAGGCTGAGAGCCCTGGAGCAGGTTAGCCTGGAGAAAGGCAAATCCCCTTTGGGATCCTCTCTCAGTGCTTATTAATAGATAAAGAATAGGAGTCAAGAGGATGGGACCAGACTCTTTTCAGTGGTGCTCTAGGGCAAGCACCAATTGACACAAACTGGAACCCAGGAGGTTCCACCTAAACATGAGGGGAAAAAAATCTTCTCTGTGAGGGTGGCAGAGCACTGGACCAGGTTGCCCAGAAGGGTTATGGGATCTCCTTTCTCTGGGGAGATTCCAAGCCCACCTGGACATGATCGTGGGCAACCTGCTCTGGGTGATCCTGCTTTAGCAGGGGGTTGGACTACATGATCCCCAGAGGACCCTTCCAACTCCCACCATGCTGGGATTCTGGGATCTGTGATCTGCTGCAGCTGTAACATTCATGTAGGCCCATTCTTGCATCATTCCCTTCTCAAGGACTGTCAGGAATATCAGTTCTCCCACACTGCTCCTCTGTAACATGCTTTAGAGGTTCAAAGGAGGTTGATTTTCTGTTGCTTCTTCTTCCTTTTATGTCTTTGTTGAAAATCCTGACAAGGAAGGTAATTTTTAAGGGTAGCTTTTTGTGACATGGATGTGGGACATGAACTGAGACTGACAGATTTATTTTCTGCAGGACACATGAAGGAGCACTCACAACTTGTGGTCCATAAGTGCCTGCACTCAGTTTGGGTTGGTAGTTTAGCTGGCACAGCTACTTCTAATTCCTTTTCTTGAAGGTTATTTTTACTATTTCAGCCTCAGCCCAGTAGTGACTGGACAGCAGATCCCATCATGTATAGACATGGAGCCCTTTGTATGTTCCTTTTTAATTTTTTATTATAGTTTGCTGACACAACTGTTTGTTTTTTTCTCACTACAAGAAAGACATTGAGGCATTGGAGTGGTCCAGAGAAGGGCAATGAGGCTGGGGAAGGGTCTGGAGAATAAGTCTTATGAGGAGAGGCTGAGGGAACTGGGGTTGTTTAGTCTGAGGAAGAGGAGGCTCAGGGCAGAGCTTATTTCTCTCTACAACTAGCTGAAAGGAGATTGTAGGAAGGTGGGGGTCAGTCTCCCAGGTTACCAGTGAGAGGAAAAGAGGAAATGGCCTCAAGTTACACCAGGGGAGGTTTAGATTGGATATTAGGAAAAATTTCTTCCCTGAAAGAGTTGTTAGGCATCGGAAGGGGCTGCTCAGGGCAGTGATGGAGTCACTGTCCCTGGAGGTGTTTAAAAAGCATATAGATGTGGTACTTAGGGACGTGGTTTAGTGGCATGATGGCGATAGGTTGATGGTTGAACTCGATGATCTTAGTGGTCTCTTCCAACCTTAATGAATCTGTGATTTTTTACAATTTTATAATTAGAATTTTTTTCTAAAGTATTCATATTATTAAAATAATGTCATACTTCACTAAAATGTCTTCTGGTTCTCCAGTATTCAATGACTATCCTAGCACAGCCAAACCAGTATCTTTCCATTACGACTTGATGGTACACCAAGCATTAAAATAACTTTGTGTTGCCTGTCCATCCATCAAAGCATTCCAAAAGCCATTTCTGATGGTAACAAGTTTTGGGTTTTATATTTTACACAGTTAAAAAGCACAGAGAACTTTGAAACCTTTCTCATTCAAGGCCAGTTACATGAAAATTCAGCAAAGCCCACATTCTGCAGTAGGTCCCTCACAAATCATTTGTCTGTCAGTTATGTCTGTCTTGGCCATGGAAATAATAGTTAAAAGGGCAAATGAGGGAAGTAGTTTCTCTTTTTAGATCTTGTTTAGAAATAAAACAACTGAAGATGGGTAGAGAGATTTCCTTGAACTTTTTCCTGAAATACACAATGCTTTTGTTTATGTTTTGGGATTTCAGCTTTCCTCTGAATGATTTGCTATCCAAACTCGAACCAGGGCTTTTCTAGCAGACAGTAATTAAAAGAAGGAAAACTAACAAGAACTAGAAAATGAATCTTGTTCCTTGTAAATTGGTGACGTGTTCTGCAACGCAGATGGTGACCTGAAAGTCAGAGAGACTGAGAAGAATGACAGAACTTATTACAAAATGACTGCTGAAATTGTTAAGGAGTCTGTGCTTTGAGGCAGTCTTGTGCCTTTCAGCCTGTTACCATTCCATTCAACTTCTCTTTGGCTTTTTTAAGTGTTCCATGATGAGACTGAATTCAGCATTCCCAGCAACTCTCGTAATGTTGATATTGCTGGCTTCAGATACCCAACCTTTTGTCCCAGCCCCTCTCCCTGCATGGCCTTAGACACCAAGCCTTGGGACCAAGTGTCCCTCTTGTACCAGCCCCACTCTTCTTTCAGTTAATGGGAATATCAGGGTAGGTTTTGGGGAGCACAGGGGTTGGTCCTCTTTCTCCAGATTTCTTTCCTCAAGAAAACAGTAACTTTTCACAATGCCTGATGGGTTGGGGGGGGGCCTGTTTATAGTAACTACTTGAGTTCAGCAGTGGTTTTGTATTTTCTTTTATTGTTGCTAATTTGAATTTATCTTAAAAAGGGGAATTAAATTACCCAGACAGGAAGATGTTGATGCAAATTTCCTAACTGCTAAGATAATAAGATTGAAATTAGGAGCATGTACATATCTTGAAGAAGCATCAAAAATACATAACTACAATTTAGGGACCTTAGAAAGATTTCAGTTTTAGCAGAAATGTGATTCCTTGACTTGTTTAGTTCAAGTCTTCTGTTTCTTAAATGCCATGACTGAAACTGAAAAGCTCTTCCCTTCCTCAGTGATTCAGCAGGTTTGTGTTGAACCCTTCCCCAGAACAACATCCTGCAACAGACATCTCCCCATTTTCTCCAGATGATCTCAAAGACTCCTCAAACCAAGAGGATTACACTTCACAGTCCATTTCCCCACATGTCTTCTTTATAATTTTACCTGGAAACTTTGTGGGGGAGTTCAGCAGCAAAACTTAGGTTAAGGAAGAGTTGTAACACACACTACCACCCACATACGGCCCTGCAATTATTTCACAGCTCAAGAGGCCTAAAGTCCATCTCCCAGACTAACTCTTCTTAACCAACTGATTGCTACAAAAATATAGCACATCTATTATTTATTTCTCCTTTTGTGTACAGCTAACAGTGCATATTCAACCCAAAGGCTCTTAACAGTGCTTCACACGTGACATACGTACAGGAATTCCTTCCCCACCAAAATGCCCAGGCTTAGAGGGTGGGCTGCAGCCTAGGAAATAATCAGCTTAGAGCACACTCCATAGTGTGTGTGAACTGCATGATGTGTGTAAGGATAATTCTGGCCAAGGGCATATCAGTGCATCTCACCAGTGCATCCTTCTGGAAAAGATTAATGTTTGAAAGCTGTATTAAAAATACCCACCCCCCCAGTTGTTCAATGACAGCCAATATGATCCATTAGGTTTTTATTTACAGAAGTGTATATATATATATATATATTTAATATACATACAGACAATGAGAGCATTGATTTATCATTGGCATCCCTAAAATTTCTCTGTTTTCCTAAGTAATCTCCTGTAAGCATGAGGTTTTAACACATGATAGAGCTAGAAGAAACTTGACTTACACTTCTGATAGGACAGTGTACATCTATATTGACTAATGCTACTGACTCACAGCACAGAGTACCAGCCCATACGCAAGCTGTCTGGTATAAACGGGGAGCTAGACAGAGAAATATTTGTGTGTGCATTTATTTTCTAAATACTGCAGCACCTACTGCCTGGTTCTTATTACTTACATGGCATTGCCAGCTTGGAGATCCCCAAACATTTTCCCAAGATTAAGTGGGGAAGAATATAATTTAAATGAAGGGGGAAAAGAAAGGGGAAAAATGCAGAAAGCCTAAAGCTTTTTTTTTTTTCCCCCCATTTAACAAATGAGAACCCATCAACCAGTTACATGATACATTTTGCCAGTAATCCATGTTGAGCCAGGAGTTAATACTTACTGTCATAACATGCCATAAATACACCTGCCAAGCTCTTTCTCTGGCCAGGCTTACCCTTCAGATTGCTTTTGGGGTCAAGGCTGCTGGTTGTCATCAGACTGTGTAACCCTACTACAGTGAGACTAAATGTGGTTGTCCCATAGCACCTAGTGTTGGCTAGTAGTTGTAAGGAAGACAACAATGCTCATTACCACTCCAGTGGTGCCAAAGTCTTCTGTTAGAGTCTTTTCATAGGAGACCTTCAATAAATCCTCCACTGTCACAAGGAGAAAAATATGTTGACCACTGCCTTGACCTTCGTACCAGCGTGAGGAGAAGGGGCATTGTTAACCTTCATCTTCATCATGATTCTTGCTTTCTAGATAGTTCCACTTAGCTTCTCCAAGGTGTTTCCCTTGTTTTCTCTTCTCCTTCCATTCTCTCCATCTCTACACTGACTGCCAGGATGCCTCTGTTCTGACAATGATTACACAAGCTCTCCATTAATTTTGCGTTCAGGTACTGTCTTTTTCTGCAGATTCCTCAGAAAAGATTTCTTCTGCAAGTCCTTTCAGAGGAGCTCTACCAGTGAAATGTCAATGCTAACAGGTTGAAAAAAATGACAAAATAAAATGACAAGGAATATGTGGAGCCAAACAGCAACCACTGACTACCATCTGCAGAAAACCTTTGCACTGCTCAAGCATCCCCACTCTATTTCTCCCTTTTCCTCATGCCCCCTAAGGTATGTTTTGGATTAGTCTGTTTTAGAACATTAGCTTCTCAACAACAGTTTGGTTCTTTTAATAGTTTTGCCTGTTCTGTGGTATATGGATGGATGGCACCATGTCAGGAAAGGCATCAACACAGTCCCTTTAGCTTAAATTTGTGGGCACTAACCAAGGAATTCCTGCTCCTCCACACTCTGATTTTCAAGCCAGATCATTCACATCAAGGCTGCAGGTGGAAAGCCATACTTTGGAATAAAACTTGAAGAAGTAGAGTCAGGTGAGGGTTAAAGGTCTTTATAAATGTAATACAAGGACACCTTATTTAATAGCAGATTCTTTTGCTTCTCTCATCCCACTTGCTGCTGAAGGACACAAGCAACTCATAAAGACAAAGAGCTTGATGGGGTAAAATAGCTGATTTTTTTAAAATTGAAAATTAGGGACTGCTGTGTGGATTGTATGTAAGTAGTGGTATGTACACACTGAAGTGTGCCTGCATTTATTGGAATTGGTGACTTTGAAGTATTATGTGTACCCAGTCTCTCTATGCAAGAAAAAAAGAGAAGAGGATGGTCCAAGCACCAATAAAATTCTGGCTTGGTTTGAGTAGCCAGACAGTGATATGAGAATGTGTACCCAGGGTGCAAATGCCTACATGATGTGTATGCTGTCCAAGTGTAACTGTGCACGTGTTCTCTCTGTGTGTCTGCTTTGCTTAGCTTTTTGAATATTTCTCTGTCTTTATATCACACAGTTGATGACTTATTTTTGTGTTTATTTTTATCTGTGTCTGCCTGGACATCCATACAATCAATTTTAAGTGTTCTTTCAAGTCAGTGTAAGACATAACTATCTCCTTTTAGCTTTGTCTGGCAGTGCTGTAATGAAAGGATCCACGTATTTGGGCTGGTACTACAGGTACTAGTCAGGACCTGTGATTGCCCTATTCTGCCCTAGTGAGGACACATCTGGACTATTGGGTCCAGTTCTGGGTTCTCCAGTTCAAGAGAGACAAGGAACTACTTGGGAGAGTCCAGCTGAGGCTAGGAAAACCCTGAGGGGACTGGAACATCTCTGGGAGGAGGAAAGGCTGAGAGCCCTGGGGCTGCTTAGCCTGTAAAAGAGCAGACTCAATGGGGATCTGCTCAGTGATGATCAAATATCTAAAGGGTGGGGGTCAAGAGGATGGAGCCAGACCCTTTACAGTGGCACGTAGTCACAGGACAAGGGGCAGCAGGCACAAACTGGACCACAGGAGGTTCCAACTGAACAGGAGGGAAAAATTCTTTTCTGTGAGGGTGGCAGAGCACTAGCCCAGACTGCCCAGAGGGGTTGTGAAATCTCCCTTCTCTGGGGAGATTCCAAACCCACCTAGATGTGATCCTGGGCAGCCTGCTGTGGGTGACCCTGCTTTAGCAGAGGAGTGGGACTAGATGATCCCCAGAGGTGCCTTCCAACTCCCACCATGCTGAGATTCTCTGAACCTAGTTTTGTCCCATGTGGAGAGCTAGTATCTCTGTGCAGCAGTGTGTGTGCAAGGGAAGTGTATTTGTGCTAGTTTGTGGATATTTAGAATATTCTTAGTGTACAAAATGCTGATCACTGAGGGTTTATGAGAACAGCAGAGTCAGTCATAATGACTAACGTTAAAGATATTTGATCAAGTCAATAATATTCATATTCCTGAGGAAAACTGACTCAATTTTCTCTCATCCACCAAAAAAGTAATCAGAATTACAACACTGTGAGAGAGGTGACCTTTCTTTTTTTGAGGCAATATAGAAAATGGCCATGACTGCTTTTGACAGTTGGGATTTTGTGGGGGTTTTTTTGAATTTTTGCCTCCTGCTTAAAACCACAAATTTTTGGATTTCTGGGGTTTGGAAAATTGCATCCCTAGTAAATGTTCTGCAGGCTATTTGTAGCTGTCTGGTGAGCCGAAGCAAAAGACTATATCCATCAGTTATTTTGTCTAGTAAATTTGTTAAGAGAAGCAGCCTTCCTGAAGATCTCATTGGGAGCATTTTGTACACTTTGCTAAAGAACCAGGATTTTTTTTTTCCTTTCTTATTTTTCCCCCCTAAATGATAACAGAAAAAAAAAATATTTCAGTCCCCAGCACCTTAAATAAAAATAAAGACCTGCTTTTTCAGTACTTCATCTAAAAATTCAGTTCCAAAGTGAGTGTAGAACGGGTGTAGATGCTCTGTTCCACACTTAGATTTCTTACCTCAGTCTTGAAATGGGATTCCCTGCTATGACACTGAGTACCAGTGTAGGGAAACAGGTCCACTTTGCTTATGCAGAATTGAGCAAAGGGCAAGACAGCAGAAAATGAGGGCATAGGGGCCTATCCCAGTTCCCCTGAAACAAATGGGAGCTGGATTAAGCCTAAATCTCTAATTACATAGGGGTAATAGCCTGTCAGAACTCCCACTGAAGCCAAAGGGAGTTGGATCAAGCCCAAGATTCTAATTGCATTTTTCCTTGCCATTTTTGTTCATATATTTTGTTTACTCTGGCTCATCATTACATTATTTTGTAATTATTATGATGGGATTAGTGGCCATTAAATATCTGATTTCTGAATGTATGACTCGTTCCTAGTCACTGATGTCACTGATGTATGTCAGAAAGCTTTGTATGTTCTGGTGGAGATGGCAAGAGCTAGGTGAATTTATCCAGTGATTGAAATGGATCAAGGCTTATACATTTCTTGTCAGTACTTCAGAGACCCAGACTGCTTTTCTGTGTTCAGAAAACAATATGGCACAAGGTTACACCAGGATTTTTCTTCTCTCCTTTTTTCATTCTGGTGTTCATATCAATACACTTGATTTTCCACTGTGAAGACTGGATTTATCTAAGGAATTTCTAGTAACAGAGCATTGCTGACTGTATGATAGCTGTTATTTGGAGAATGTTTCCATGATACCTGTAGTTTTGGAGCACCCTGATACATATGTTCAGTTTGTCCAATACCAGATTTCCTTCACCCAGAGCAGGTTGCCCAGGTTTGTGTTCAGGCAGGTTTGGAATCTCTTCAGAGAAGGAGACTCTACAGTCTCTGTGGGCAGCCTGGGCTAGGGCTCTGCCACCCTCACAGAAAAGAATTTTTCCCTCCTGTTCAGTTGGAACCTCCTGGGTTCCCATTTGTGCCCATTACTCCTTTTCCTGTCACTGGGTACCACTGAAAGGAGTCTAGGCCCATTCTCTTGACGTCCACCTTTTAGATATTGATCATCATTGAGCAGATCCCCATTGAGTCTGCTCTCTTACAGGCTAAGCAGCCCCAGGGCTCTCAGCCTTTCCTCCTCCCAGAGATGTTCCAGTCCCCTCAGGGTTTTCCTAGCCTCAGCTGGACTCTCCCAAGTAGCTCCTTGTCTCTCTTGAACTGTGGAGCCCAGAAGTCTGCCCAGTAGTCCAGATGTGTCCTCAGTAGGGCAGAATAGAGGAAGAGTAGAATCTCCCTCAGCCTGCTGGTCACACACTGCTTAATGTACCCCAGGAGACCATCGGCCTTGGCCACAATAGCAGGACACATACCAGGCAAGAAGAAGTCCACTCATCCTTCCAGCTGCTCCCCACTGCTTCTACCTTCCCCCTACTGACTGAACCATAGCAGCAGTGTTAAAACCAAAGGACTGTACAGAGGCCCTGGTACATGATAGGAATTCTCACTGACGACAGCAGAAATTGCCTGTGTCAGTCTAGGCAGGACTCCAGGTAGATGACATCAGTGTGGCTTGGAAAACATCAAAGTAGGAAATATCTGCTGGAGCAAGGGGCATTTCTGCAGTCATTCTTCACAACATAATTCTTCTTAGTCACCCTTTAATAATGTCCTGAGACTGATGGGCACTGCTTTATTTTGGAGAGTTTACTGACTTGCCCTAATTTGTACTTCCAGTTTGTGACCCTAAAATATAAGCTCAAAAATAGAGAAGGGCTTGACCTAGGACAGGTGTAGAGTTCTGGAACAGCTTTACTCTATGAGCAGTAGAAACAGGCAAGCAAATTGGCTGTGGATTTTGATTAATTATTGAAAGGGATTATACAACAAGGTTGTCTGAAATAAGAGGGGCTTTACTCATCAACATAGGAGATCCCATCCACTCTTAAGTGGGGAGCTGTGAAGGAGATAATCATCAATACATTGTGAAAGGACATGGTGATTCACTGATATATCTGTTCATTGCTTTCTGGGACAGAAAGGCTTTGACCAATTTGGAGGTCTTTTGTTCCCAATTAATATATTTTTGTTTAAAGTAGAGGTACAGAAACTTTGAACCAAATAGTAGAAGGCATGTCTGTCAGTTAAACTGTCCAGGAGACATATTGGTAAGCAACCTTCAGTTACAGAGATACAAGGTCTAAATAATCTCAGTCACTTCACTGGAGTCAGTCAAGACTTAAATTGACAAAGAAGCAGCAATGTCTTCCTTGTTGCATCCCTTTTACCCCAGTTAGAGTAACACAGCCTTGACATGGATCTCCTGACTGCATTAGGAAATACATTTTTCTTTCAGATTGAAGAAGTATTTTGGTGTTTAGCTCACTGACATAATCTCTGTCAAAGATGAGCAGTTTTCTTTCTGAATGCAGAAGCCCAGTTTGCAATGTTCCAGTCTGTGCATTAAAATCCATAGGGCCACATCTCCCTGTAGCCCTCACATGCCAGTTAGTATCAAAGGGGATATTTGCTTAAGAGCAAACAGAGTGAAATAGTTCATGACAAACAACCACAAAATGTTTAAAACCAGATATACCTAGCTTAAAACCTATCTGTTTCTTACATTTAGGGTGAAGATCAGTTAGAAATGTTTACATGACTTGTAAAAGATTGTCTCACTGAGCCATTTTAGCCACTCTGGGCTGTGTAGAAACCTAGGGACTTCAGGAGATGGAGGAGTAAACTGACCAGTCCAGCTTCACCATTCAACATGAGCAAAGTGCACTGGCAAAAAGCTACTACAAGCTGTGAAATGCAAGAACTTGTAAAATTCGCTCTTTTTAGTAGTTAGTGTGCTGTTAGTAACAGAGGTAAGGAAGCTATTTAAAGCATATACCTGTACTGAAGCAGTTCCCTTAATACTGCTTTTGGAAAAGACAATATAAAAATACAGAATCCCAGAATCCCAGCATAGTGGGAGTTGGAAGGGACCTCTGGAGATCATCAAGTCCAACCTTCTGCTATGGCAGTTTTGCCTAGATCTTATTGCACAGGGTCACACCCAAGCAGGTTTGGAATCTCTCCAGAGAAGGAGACTCCACAACCTTTCTGGTTCAGTGCTCTGATACCCTCACAGGAAAGAAGCTTTTCCCCAGTTCAGATGGAACCTCCTGGGTTCCAGTGTGTGCCTGTTGCCACCTGTCCTGTCACTGGGCACCACTGAAAATAGACTGGGCACCACTGAAAATACCTGTCAAATCCATTTTGCAAGAGAGGTTCTGTTTTGCCATGAGAGACTAAACCAGGTTCTCGATAGGGAAAGAGTTTAATCAGTGGGGATTGACATAAAGGTAAGCAGGTCTTCTTGGCATAAATTTAATAACAAGGTGGTGTCATCCTGGACATTTCTCCCCTTCCCTATTAACAACAGATACAAAGGGTGATACACCTCCACCCAGTGAAGTTGTTGGAGTTTTGGGTGGGTTCAGTCGGCAGAAGTCTGCTAGAAAGGGGAAAAGCACAGGTTTTGTGGCACAGCTTTTGTAAATAAATACCTAGATTATGTGTAATTCAGCAGCTAGGCATTTCTTTAAACACTAGCATCAAGATGCTGGCTAAACAGCTAATAAGAAAAAAATGGTTTAGTAAATTTTCTCTTTCCTAATATAAAAAAAAAACATGGAGAAAATATAACGTACATGCAGAATGCTTTCTGCTTTGTGGAAGGAGTGTGTATGAAGAAAACTATTGGAGCAAAGTTTAAGAAAAAGATGTCTGAATGTAGTAATGGTCAAGAAAACAACTGTACATACATCTGTAGTTAATTGTAACCAGGGAAAAAGCTGATTCTTCTGTATAGTGCAGACAAGATAGACAGGGCTGGGACTCTGTCTGGGTGCTGTCTTGGCAGAGAGTGATTTCCTAGAGTTAGGTGGCAGTTTTTAAAACAGGTTCTTACCCACCTTTCAGCCTCCAAGGTCTGAAAATCAAGATACATCTTACTGCTTCTCAATGTTTATTGCAGATCTCTCTGCTCCAGTCATAAGAGCTCATCATGCTTTTTCAGTCAGCCTGGGGTCCCACTCTCTGTGTCTTGGACAGGTAGTTTGGCAGTGTTAGAGTGATCAAAGTACATGCCTTGGACCTTAATCCTTACTGGCATGCATGAGAGAAATTGCTAAAATCTTTGCAGTTGTTCACAGCATTGACTTTGGCTTTAGTTTGTCAGTAAAATATGGAGATCAGTGCTCTAAAAATGTTTGGAAGTTTTCTGCCAGAGATCAGAGCTATGTTACCCCTTAACTCTCATTTAACAGATTGCATTTCTATGGAGAGAACTGCGTGCATGTGCTAGGAACAGAAAAGTTGCTGCAGTCGCTTCTCTGCAAGACACATGCCATAAACCTGCAGCAAAGAATTAACAGGAAAGGTGCCTAATCACAGAACAGTTGCTGGTCTCAGTGGTTTTCAGCAGATCAGACCCCAAGAGGCTTTTGTGAGGACGCTGCAGAAGTCATGTGTAGGGGTTCAATTGTGGATTTTTGGAACTAGTGAATGGCTGTTGACTTCAGTGGGAAAAGTGCAATAAAAAGGATGTTTGCTGCTTAATGCAGAAAGTTTTAACTTTGCAGAAGGTAGCTCTTACTCCTTTCTTACTTGTCTGGTCCTCTGTGCTGGCCACAGTCATGGGTTTTTTTGCAGCTAAGAGCACAGCAAAGACACACCCGAGGCTGTGCAGTCAGTGGGAGAGCTACCCACCCGTAAGAGCCCTGCAAATGGCCACTGACCAAACTGGGACCATGAGAATCCAGTTACTTTACAGCCCTTCTGAAAAATACAGTCTGGGATTAAGATGTTTGGTTAACCCTTTGGAAGTGGAGACTTTTAAAAGGGACGGTAGTTTGTCTAGGGAGGCACTAAAGTATCATGATCTACTGTGAAGGGGCTAATAAAGGGTAAACCCAGCAGCTCCATCATCATACCAGCAGAACAGGTACTCTTTTAAAGCAGTCTCAGTCTTTGCATTCCTTATAACAGTTACTTTCCATGTGTAAAAGCACCTTTTCTAGTTAAAATAATTGTCTTTATTAACGATTAATGGGCTTAGAACTTGAACTTGCTTTGTCTGCAATTACAGAAATATTTAAAATCACCTGACTTGCACAAATTTCTATTCATTAGCAATGCATTTATTTCAATTTTTAGAAGTTAAAAATTAGGGATTTAAAAAAAAACTTTTGAAAAAACTTAGGGATTGCATTGTAGATAAGTTTCACATCTCGTTTAAATAGAAGTTTGTTACACATCTAAACTGACATTTTAGCTGTCCTGGTTTAGTTTGGTGAGTGGGTTTGGGCTCAAAGAAGGGTCATTCTGAACGGAAGTTAGATCAAAGCTTTCTTTTTGGCAAGAGCTTTACAAATCGACACAAGGTGTAGTCTCTTACTACACCTTGTGTAGTTTCGAGCTCTTGCTCTGCTGAGAGCGCTCCCGATTTCCTTTCACTATCTTTGTCACCTTAAACAGACCCATCGGTGGCTCTCCCTAACAAAACCCCTTATTAACCCTTCCCTGCCCAGCATCTTCTCAGAGACTTCCTTCGCTTCGAGCGATTGGAAGAACCGACAGTGGAAAGCGTTGCTCCCTGGTTTGCTTAATCTTTACCAGACCATCTTGACTTAACTCATTTTTTTTGGAGGAAGTAAAGGAGTTTTCACCAATTCTACCTCTCTCCTCCCAGTTCAACTCTTGTATTCGCTGGGAAGACTTCTTGCCAGTTTGCTTCTTTTTTTTTGGGGGGGGGTGGGGAGGGGGAGGGAAAGGGGAAGCCTATGGCTTCACAGCCTATAGGACCAGAGTCATCAAGGGCACAGGTAAAATATATGGAATGACTTGTTTTTCCCAGCTCTTACTAATGAAGAACGTGCACCACCAAGGCCTGATCCTGACTAACCTGCTGTGCCTTTCCGTTGCCCTCTCTGTTTGACATCTGCAGGTTGCAGAATGAAAGCCGACTTTAAGCCCTGCTTTTGCTGGTGCCCCAGGTCCTGAGCCTGCCTGGGACCCATGTGCCTGGAACCACAGAGGGCTGGGGTACTCTTCAGTGTCCTGCTCTGTCTCTGCATTATATGCTCCTTCTTGGGTTCAGAATCATTGTTACATGAGGCTAAACTGTGCTGCTTGCTGAAGGAATTTAGAAATCCTGGGGGCTAAATCAAAACTAGGATTTCAAAATGATTTTTGTCCTGCTAAAACAGCTCCTGTAAACATCAGAACTAAAGAGGCTTTCTGCTCTTTGCTGAAAAGTAAGGAACCTCTGCTGGCTATTTGGAGGCTAAATCCTACAACCTCTAGTGAATATTCATGCATATTCATGAAAAGAATCTCGAGGAACTCCATAGGAACATTTCTGGGGATCAGGATTATTCCTAGGAGCTCAGGTTAGTGTAATACGGTCTGGGTAGAACCTCCGGTTGATAATACTTCAGAGCTTCCTCTCCTACTACCTGCCTTTTAGAGCTGAGTTTTGAAAGCAGTAAATCAAAAGTCAAACTTAAAACTTTTAACTGCGTGTTTCCAAATGCAGTATACATCCCACAACATTAGGTATTTCAACTGAAGTGAAAAAACAGGTAATCAAACAAAGCCTTTAGCTGTAGTTTCGTTTGGCTTGTTCTTCTTGGATGTTTGAGATCTACTAGAATCAGTTCTACAAAAATAAAAACCTCCAGGACAAGGAGCTTGACTTTTTAATTAAAGAAGCAAAATGTTGCAAAGTACTAGAGTTTTTAAAGGAAAAAAATTGGGGATGGGATTTGTAACAATAATTTGCACCTTTACAGAAGTAGCCAGAACATTCAGAAAAGGTAACTATATAAGTTTTCAGAGCTGCTTCAATAATATGCCTATAACATGTCTACCACAAACATTATTTTCACATCATCCTAAAGCCCTTATTTTTTATTTTAAGAGAACTTTTATACAGGTCTTTTGACCTCCATAATTAGCTTAGGCAAAATACTTCCTGCCTTTAAACGTGCTGCCTGAAATTACTTTTGTTTGGGGTTTTGTTTTGAGCTTTATATAGCCTTTGTTTGTATAGGTTAGATATTGTGAAAGATTTACTTACAGAGCTAGGTTCTCTTAATTATCTAGAATTCAGGCTTGAAGGAAATTCAAAATTAGAAGAGGTTAAAATTGAGGGAAAGCACTGTAGGGCTGCAGCCATCAGCCAGAGAATTTCAGTGGGCAGCTTTTGTTTAAAGTGAGTATTTATCCTAAATGGCATCCAGTTGAAAAATAATTTTCAAGGAAGTTATTTTCTTATATTCTGGGAAGTTAGACCTATAATAGCCAAAGTACTATGCAGTATGCAGCTAAATATAAACCAAAATAAGATCAGTTATCTAATATAGATGTAAGTATTTGTGAAATCTATTTAGAGCAAGGGTGGGGTGTTTTGCACCTTACTAGACAGAGGAAAAAGCTGAAGTGGGAATATTGTATGCTTTAGCCAAAATATAGCTAAATAGGTTTTTTTCCTTTTGCTGTATTTATTTCCTAACATATTGAAGTTATCAAATATGTTGTAGAGGAAGCATACCTAGTTGTTACCAGCTTTCTCTGGTAAAATTTAGGAGACAATTGGGTCTTAAACTCCTGTGGACTGATCCTGCTCTCCTAAAATTAGTGGTAAAATTCCCCTTGGTTTCAAAGGGAACTGAATTTCAGGTCAGCTTTTTAAATGGAATTTAACAGCACAGCACTATTCTGCTAAAGAATAAAACTTCACTGTTTCTTTAAAATCAAACTCCAAAAAAATTTAGATTAAAATCTAACCAAACAGCAGTAGCAAATACTGTAAAAAAAATCTTTTAGGTGGTTGCTAATATCAGCCTATCAGCTGATAATTTGATACAAAGAATTCAGTCTTATTTATTTACTGGTTTTCAGTGGTTGTGGGACTGAGATGTTTTACATTCTCCATTAACATGTAAAAGGTCCAAAAGAAAGCAAGCCCTGCCCTGGCAGAATAAAGGCAGAAATATGTTCTGGCAATTAGAGCAGTCAGATCTTGCTGCTGGATCTAAAACTAACTTAATAAAGTATAGAAATTTTAATGTTAGTAGAAAAGAAAGCATAGAGATCTTTGCATCAAGAACTTATTGTATTAAAATTTACAAATTTGGTCTTTCAGACATTAAAAAAAAAATTACTTCTTTGTGAGTTGAAATTTGTAGTTTAGTAAATCAATTGTTGAAATATCAGGGACAGCTTTCAAAGAGGGGGAATTGGTGAGATCAAAACTTACCATTTGTAGAAAGAGAAAATACTTTGAAAAAGGCAAATAATAAACAGAAGTCAATTTGAGTTCCTTGCTCTTCCTCTGGTTTCCTATAGCTCCTATTAATTCCTATGTCTTAAAGACTAAAATATTAGAATCATTACTCAACTTTATCAAATATATTTCTATTAAAAAGTTCTGGGTTTTCTTCTTTTGCAAAAATTGCTATTGAATTTCTACAGAGAAGCAGACAAAAAAAAAAAAGTCAGTAAATTTGATCATAATTCACAAATGCTTTTCTTGAGCAGATTTGTTTTTACTTTGAAATTACTAATAGGAAATTATTTGAAGAGTTTTTTAAAGTTAATTTCTGTAAGAAGCTTTTTGAAAGTTACAGTGTTATCTGACTTAGAACTGTCTGCAGCTGGAATCCAGCCCTTTTTCCAACTGAATGCTGCCCATAATAATTAACAAAACATGTGGCTGTCGATACAGTGACAATTATTAGGAATTAATTTGCATTGTTGAATCTTAGTGGGGGGTTTGTTCTTTCTTAAGGCTTTTAAATAGTCAGCAATGAAAATAAATGGGGATTCAAAAAACCAAAAACCTGTTTCATATCTTCCTTAAAAACCTTCAGAATGTTTCTGACCCTTTAAATGTGGTTTGATCTATTTTTGCCAATTATGTATAGGTTATTTATAAATCTCCTTACGATAAAAGATTTCTATTTATAGGTAGTTCATCTCTCACTAAAAAGACTGAGCAGACAGGGTTACATCAGCCTTGTTTGTAAGTTTAACTGAGACTTATTCAAAGAACAATGAGCTGTATCAATATTCTCCATGAAGTTTTATCCAAATAGCATTTGTAATAATTAATAGATGTCAAAAGTCCTACATTGATCGTGTGTCTGGAAGCTATCTTTCCAGTTTCTACTTCATAATTTTCTTGGAGGTTTTTTTCCTTTTATGGCTTCCAGAATAATAAACAGGATATCCCTCTTGGTTTGGAAATTTATAATAAAGAATAAAGATTGATTTTTGTTTTGATGTCAAAGGGAATGACTGACAGAAGGAGATATGCAGCAAATTTGCACAAGTAGCTTTTTGCAGTTGAAGTATTAAAGTCCTGGAAGTAAGAGAAGGAATTTCAGAAGAACAAAAGCAAACAACCCCCCCCCCATACTTTGCTAAAAATATTTTGAAATGCCTGCTGCAATTTTTTTAAGAAGGAAAACCAGCTTCCTCTCTTTGAGAATGTGTTCAAATTCAAAGAATGCCATTAAAACTCATGATGAGAGTTCTACCACAGAACTTAGCTTTTCAAAAGACTAGTCAGCTCCTTAAATTGAATTGAAAGTACATAGAAAAAAATGGATGTTTTCATGTACTAAGTAAGCCTAAATGTTTACCTTGGAAATATAATAGATGCATCTATCTGATCAATGGAGGCAGAAATGCCACAAAAGTGATTTTTTTAAATTATTATTTTATACATAGATATATTTTTTTAAAGGAAAAGGATTATTTCCACATAACTTTAAAATCAATGGACATCTGGTTTTGGCCATATCAGTGCTGTAATTGATACAATAAGCTGGACTTTACAAACTAAATGGAAGGTGGGTACAGGATGAGCTGAAGTGGGAGCGAGCTCAGGGTAGTGGCAGCACATAAATCTAAATGTCAGGAGCAAACTTCAACTTCTTGGACTACAGTTTCCCCTGAAATACTACCTTAAATGTGAGTTTGCTAATTGTGTGTGCTTCCATGAAGTCATCTGCTTTTAAAAGATGTATTAATAAACTTAAATATGATGAAGTTATTAAATATTTTATTAATTAGAAAGCAATCTCTCTGTAAGCTGTAGTGTAAACCCAGTATGGAAAAAAGAACTGAAGTATTAGTAATATGCTTCATTCTTTAGTTATTAATGAACAGTTTTAGAAGTGAATATTAAATCTTCCACAGTAAATTCACCAATGCATACCTCTGTTAATTTTTTGGATGATATTTTGTTCTTCTATCAAACAAATTATGTATTTTTTTTTCTCTCTTGAAATAATGCCAAAGTAACTGAAAGGGTCAAACATATTTACAGGTTTGGTTTAAGTCCCCCCAAAAGTCCCAAGATTTCATATTAAAATAAGGCAGACATGGAAGATGATTCAATGTAATCCATTAATTTCAAAACTCCCAATGAGGAAGATTCAGCTAGAAATTATTATTACAGTAAACCATTATTTTGTAATTTTGTGTGGGCTTCTTTTTCCTTCTGTAGGACTGTGTAAATAGAAGACAAAGTCCTAAAGTCAGAACTCTTCCTGATGATAGTATAAGATTAAGTAAGGCAAGTACTGCAGGATTTGGGGCTGTAATCTTAATACCAGAGGAATAACTGTATTAGAGGCTCAAATTTTAATTCTTTTTCCTACTATAGCTAGCTAGATTTCTATTCTATTTACTAACACTGGTACTTTGCCTCACTTTCCATTCTTAATGTATTTCAAACAAACAGACCCAATTGCTTGGTCTCTGGTCTCTCAAAATCCATCCTGCCAGGATAATTAATTAACACAGCTTTAACTAACTTTTAGGTTTTCCTTTTCCCTTTTTCTCCCTGATTAATTTGGGAGAGGGGAAAAACAGCATTCAGATCAGTATAATTTCCCCACTCACATCAAATCCTGTGTTTCTGTAAGACAAATTTATGGTTTAATAATGACATGGTGCTACTAGTATGCATTTCTTTTTAACCTAAAATATACCCTTAATTAAATTTATTTAACTGGGGAAAAAAATATATCTCCTCCATTGGCCTCAATGTTTGTCAGAGGTTTTTAGTTATTAACTCTTAGTTTTAATGGTCACTGTACTTGCAGAGTAGAAACAACCAGGCCTCATGCTTTTAAAGTTTAAAGCAACCATTCAAATCATCTTCACCACTATTTTATTATAATAATGCAGCAAATCTGTATTTCATGACACAGGGATCTAAGATGAGGTGGCATTGTGTGCACAAGGGCATTGGAGACCAAAAGGAAAGGAATCAGAGTACAGAGATAGCTGGATTTAAGAGGGTTAACACCAAACTTCCTTGTAATTTGTTGAACTCAGGATATAAAATTCCAATTCATATAAAATCATAGGTGAGAAGATGTGAAATTATATAGACTGTCTGATCTATGGAAATCCAGCCAAAAGCTGGTTAGTAATCATTGGGCTGATATACCAGCAGTGACTGGTTGTACAGCAGCCTAACTCCCCATCAGAATGGAGTTTGGAGTTGAGGTGTGGATGAGTTGGAGGTGCAGGCTGAGCTTTGTGGCTGGGAGGAAGGATGGGGACCACTCCTGGTCTGCAGTACCCAACTGCAGTTGCTTAATTCTCCAGAAATTGTGGGTCAGGCTTGTGTAGTAAAAAATATTTGGCATTTGGTTTTAATCAGGTTGTGTTTATCAGAGTGTTTCTGGCTATGGTATTTGTATTTATGGGTTTGTGATTCTTCTAACTGCTTGCTTAAGTGAAACTAAAACTTAAGGGATAGAGAGCTATTATTTTTTTTTGCCAAAGAAATAATACTGTTCTGTGGAACAGACTTCACATAAAAGAGATACTATGTCACCCTGCTGCTGGTGCATTTCTTCCTTACCCCTATGAGGTGGAAAGTAACATGAAGGTAGAAGGTATCAATGGCTGCTTTAAACTAACAACTGGTGAAAAGCAGGTGGATCCTGATAGATTCACTTGCCATCTGGGGGAGTCCACATGTGCCACATTTTCCAAATTTAATTACAATTAAGAATTTTTCCCATCTGTGAAGGTCATTCTCTGGAATTTCAGAGTTCACTGCTTGCACACAGATGTTCAACAATAGTGTGATGTGGGTCTTATTCTTCAATTGCAGAGTATGTATGTGGTATGTAAGCTCTAAAGGTTCAGTCTTGGTTGGGTTGTGTCAATTAACAGCGTTCTCCCTATGTTTAGTTTATTTAAGAAGAGTAGCAAAGTGTGAAGTTTGAATTAATCTGCTTGAACCTTGCCTTTTGTTTGACTTTATACTCAGGCAGATAGTTGGGTTGCTTCACAAAGCACAGCTTCAACACCACTGGTATGGGAGAGACAAAACCTAAGCAGAAATATCTCACCCTAGCCTATATGAATGGCCACTTATGCTGCTTGGATCAGGAATAAGTTCTTGGGCCCATGACCACTGTTTACAGATAGGTCTGTGATTAACTGACAATGTGTGAATAAATATCAGGCCCAAACTTTCTTCTCCTATGCCCTGGCCTGATTCCTGATTATTTTAACTCTGTTTGGGCAGCTGGAGAAGAGAGTTGCTATTGGCCATGACTGAAAGTCCCACTGTATTTAGACAAATAATGTAAACTTTGCTATGAAATGGTCAACCATTAATATGGAGGGGCTGCAGAATCATACAGGGCAGTAAGAAATGTCCATGGGAAAGACTAACAGGGCCTCATGTATCATAAAATCTTTAGGCTTGTTGGTGTAATTTTTATAAAGCACTTTTTTTGGTTTTTGGTTTTGGTTTTTTTTTTTGGTGGGAAAAGATCAAAGCTGAGCCCAGGGTATTTCTGAAATCAGAACACTTCGTTTTAGTTTTCATGGAAGTCTGTTGAATTTTGTTTCATTCCATTTAAGTTGTTGCTCTTCAGTGCTATCAGAAAGCCCCTCACTTCTTCAGTGTTGACAAGTGTGGTTTGCTTCTTGGGAGTGGCTTGACTTGGTGGCCAGGGAGGGGATGGCTGTACTCTGTGGCTAAGTCCAGATGGACCCAGCTTGGGTCACAACCTATGAATATGCTATATTCTTGAGGCTCACAGTATGTTTTCAGGTGGTCCTCCTGGGGATATAAGTGGGTGTTCTGGTCATCTTCTGTTAGAAGGTAGTTTCTGACCTTCATTATGATGCAGAACAAAAATTTCTAGCCAACCTTTTTTTGACCAGGAGCTGTAGTTTATTATGGTGGGTGGTTAAGAGAGCAGGAGAAATAAGGAGTATTTTATCTTTTGCAAGCAATTTAATATGGTGAGTTGAATGTGCACTGTTTACCTAGGTGCCCTGGAATGTGAAATAAAATGTAGAAATAAGTAAAATATATTACTGTCAAGACTTGCTATAGGAGAAATGCTGTACCATCTTACCCAAGCTACAGCTGGGGAAGGACCTTGGGAGTGTACCAAACTGGTGTAAGCACAAGAAAATAGAAGGGCTGTTTGCTAATAAGTTGCTTTCATCCCTGAAGCCCTTCAAAAAGGCAGAGGGAAATGGAGAGAGCTCATCAGTTGTCCCCTTACAAGGCAAAATAAACATCAGGTACCAAGGTCATGATGCATTTTGAGACAATCGGAGTCTGCAGGATTTGTAGGTATGCTGAG
Organism: Galbula dea; assembly: GCA_013399015.1. Classification (NCBI taxonomy): domain Eukaryota; kingdom Metazoa; phylum Chordata; class Aves; order Piciformes; family Galbulidae; genus Galbula; species Galbula dea. Next base: position 495,551 of record VWZX01004771.1, read on the forward strand.
CACTTCTTCCCACTGAGACAAGTGGTGTGTAGTTCCTTCCTACTCCTCCACTAACAACTCATTCAGGAGCACTAATGCTTTTGGACCACTAGGATCCTGCCCTGCTTCTTAGTTGTAGAATGATACTGAGCATAGGGCACAAAGGTGGTCCCTAAATGAAGCGCTGTTCATTGATCAAGTCTGATAAATCTTCTATCAGTGAGCCCATCGCTAGGAAAAGTTTTGTGTTTCTTTGTTGTTAAATCTCATAGGGATCAAGTGCTCCATACCTGTGGTGCATCTCTTTTTCCTTTTGGCAGGCAGTTTGTGTGCTTCCTTTTTTTTGTGATCTACTGTATGCAGCATCGTTAAGTCCATTAGTGCAGAACTCATCAAACTTTCTGAATCTGTGACCTCCTTTTGATTCTCCTCTCTCCCTGTTAGCTGCCTTGAATTCTTCCCTTTTTCAATGATAGAAACTAAGGCTCTGTAATTGCTGCCTGAAAACTCACTCAGTTTTCTAGGGAGACTGGACTTGCTGCCAGCAATCCAAGGTAGTTAGCAGCCAAGTGGCTACCTAGATACTTGCAGGAACTTCTCAGGTTTTTGCTGTCAGAAACTGGTGATGAACTTTGTTTTTTTCTAACAGTGTGAATATCATCGTGTCCTTTTGCAACCCATAGTTTGAGAAACGCTTCTCTAGCAGAGGTGAGGTTCCCATCTAGCAGCACAGCTTTAGAAGGTGACAGAAACCAGGTTTGTTGAGCCTAGATCCAGCAAAGGTCTGTTCGCAGTGGCACAGGACCTCCGTAATTCCATGACAGGGCAAAATCCATATCATCACCTGAGTTACAGCCATCGTCTCTTCAAACAAAATGATTTTTGATATGGGATATGGGTGACAGAAAGAGATTTTGATGTTGGTATATTTGCCTTAAATTTAAGGGAAAAATGAAAGTATTTTTTTCTGCCTGCGTTGTGTGTATATTGTTTTAGGTCTCTTGATCAGCTGGTCTTTAGTTAAAAGTTGGACAAGACTGTAATGGAAATCTGTGAGGTTGAGTTGCATTGGATTTTTAGAATAAGGCCAGAGGACATTGATAATGCCTGTTCTGGAAAGTTCAGTGTACCTCTGTTACCTCCCTTGTGCAAGCAGTAAGATGCTGTTGGCTCACAAGCACAAGTAGAGGTCCTCAACACAGTTGGAATGCTGTCTACAGATCCCCAGCCCTAGCAGCTAGCCGGGCTATTGCTGTACTCATCTTGGTCTCTCCTGTGTGAATTGAGTTAGGATCAGGACACTGCTTAAGAGATCAGCAAAAAGTCAATGCAGATGAAGTGTGTTTGAGACTGAACTAGAGTGAGAAAGAGGTGGCAAGTCAGTGATCCAGGGCTGTGGTCTTTATACCTGCCACAGACACTGAGCTGTTCACATCTCTGTTCCTCAGTGGGATCTACCTGTCATGACAGTGACTCTGCTACAGTTATTAATAAATTTGACTATTACATAGCACCAGGGGTTATGCCTGATGCCTTCCAAACCAAATACATTAAAGAGTGTTTGTAGTTGCTCTTCTCCTGGTTTCCAGATGGGAGAAAGAGAGAGGAGCACACTGCTCCTGAGATAACCTCTTGTGATGCAGCAGGACCTACCGGGAGAGGGTTACGGACCCTTACGAACCCCCAAGAGAGACTCCAGAGCCCTTCAAGACCTCTGGTGTGGGTGGGCAAGGCAGTTCCCTTTTTTTGCACTTGAAGAATTAGTATAACATTAAGTGTCTTTGAAAGAACATCCTCTTTCCATTAATTTCCCAAAGAATCCCATCCCTCTTTCTGTTGTCTTTCCCATGTCTTCTGCCCCTCTGCCACACTCATGGTATTTTGAAGGATTAGTTGATAATACTTGCTATGAGGCCTTAATATCCTTAATATCAGAAAGCAAAAGTAGCCATCACACAACTAAAATTATCTGGTTAGTTAAAGTAACACAAAGATATGTAGTAAATGGTGGTGTAAAAGGCACATAAAATACCAAGCAGAATGCTCCAGAAGGAAATAATTTCTACAACACAAGTAGATACAAATGCACCAAGAGCAGCAGTTAAAAGGAAGGATAAGTTATGAAAGGTGGCCTTTAAAAGAACCATTTTCAAACAGGTCATTGTATTTCTCTGGAATTACTTTGTTCATTGATAATGATCCACCAATATTAACTGATGGATATTTGCTGATTTTAGGAGTGTCTGCTTAAGTTAGGCTTCATCAGATCTTGAAGAGATTGGTACAGTTCAGGGTTTTTGCTCTATAAGTTAACACAGTGAAAGCTAGCTGGAACAAAGTCTTTCTCCTAGGGTATTTATCACTGAGGGAGATGAAGCTCTGGGTGAAAGCTTGATGTGAAATCCATGCAATAGGTAACTGCCACCAAAACACTGCATCAACAAATATGGGAATGAGAAGATTAGGGGCAAATAAGTCTTGAACATCACAGTGAGTTTTCACATTTAGGAGGAACATGGCTACACTAGGACATAGAGCGAGCGTGTTGTGAGTCTGTCAAAGTCCATATTGTGATCCTGCTTTGTGGCAAGCAGAGTTTTCTGTGGTCTGAGTTTGTATGGCACTGAAGCAACGTGTGGTTGACCAAGGCAAGTGAATAACCCTGCTGGGGGTGTATCTGTACACTTTATTTCAAGTGTCTGTGTGAATCTCATGTTGAATTGGCCTTGGAAACACAAAAGATATCTTCTGGAAAAAGGAGAGGAGAGGTGGAGGTAGGGAAGGAAGGCAGAATTTATTTGAGAAAGTGGTTACTCCTGTGCAGTGGCATCCTGGAAAAGAGAGAATGGGGATACATGTGACATGGTCCTGTGGAACCTGCTCGTGGCTAGCTGTGTGATGTGATGCTGTAAGTTAAAATGTATGGCACCACATTCTGCTTGGGTAGAAAAGCGTGTGCCCATGAAGTAGAGGGGGTCATGATCACAATGCAATTCCCCATTTTGATTCATGTTTCATATAGTGAAATAAACAAGCAGGGTAAACAAAACTGAGCTCCAGGTATCCTCACAGGAGTTGCATGCATGAGCTGTTCAGATTTAACTTTTGGCATGTAAACAGGACAGTCATTTCTGTGAGCAGCTACTGGTGGTTTGTGTGTGTGCCTGTGGGACATGGAATTTCGAGGAAAGAAGTTGAAGAAGTGAATGTCGTGCAGCTCCTATAAATCCTGAAGTCTTTCTGTTAAGCCTTTATGTCTCAGAAACCGTTATGCCTACAAAGACAGTGCTTTGGTAGCTAGAGGAAGATTTCCCTGTATGTATATGCACCTGCCTACACGTAGGTATGAGTTCATAGCTGAATTTTGGGGTCTGTGCCACACAGAGGGGAAGGGAACAGAGAAGGGAACATACAGATTTTGGGGAGGTAAATGGCAGCAATTTTTTATCCTGCTATTGATAGTTCTAGTTTCTAGGAGCAATGTGGTTTATCCTGGAAAAAAAGGAAGGTTTGAATGGTCTATTCAAAATGGCAGAGAACCTCCCTAATTCCATGACAGGGCAAAGTCCACATGGTCATTGGAGTTACACAGATATGTGCTGTGGGAACTTTGATTAAACAAGGTCCTGGTGCAGTACAGGACTGGTTCTGTATGGATTGGAGTGGTTTGTATAGCTTGGGCTCAGCACAAGGAGGTGAAATAGCTACTTGCAATCAGTGGCAGGGAGACACAGAGTTTCTCTCCCTGTGCAAACCGTAGCTGATAGATACCCTCTAATTTCTACAGTCTGGGTCAAGAAGAGTATTTAGCAGTCATTTAAAAGCATACAGAAAGGTAAATGCAGAGACTGTTTGTGGTTTGGGTTTGGGGGTTTTTGGTGGGTTGGTTTTTTTTTTTTTCCTTGAGTTTTCACAGGAAAATGCTTGAAGGCAAACATTGTATGTTATAAGGAAAGTATTGGTCTGTATATGTCATTCTTTTGTCACAGATTGGAGACCCAAAGGCCTGATCCTGCTGTTGGTCAAGTTGTGGGCACATTTCCTATTGATTTCAGGGAAAGAAGGAGCAGATCACAACCAAACATGAGACAGGTGAAAGCTGCTGCTTTAGAAGGATACTGCCCATTACATTTAGGGCCTCAATTTTTTTCTTAGTGTTCTGGGAAAGAGATGGACATGAATTGTTGACGTTAAGAGTGTAATGAGGATTGTTTAAAAATGTAAATGTTGTCTTTAACATTGCTGAACTGAAAATAGAAAAGATTTTGCCAGTGCATGAAAGTGAAACTGGCTGAGAACAAAAGTGAAACCAACAGGTGCCTTTCCATCCTCAGGCTGAGGGAAATGCAGAAAAGTAAATTCTAAACAGATGATGCTGAACTGTAAATATGAATTTAAAAATTTTCTTTACTTTTATAAGTGTAGGAAAGTGTTGCTAGTGATCTGGATAAAGATTTCCCCTAAGAGAAGTGTTTTCTCGTGATAGTATCTCTTTAAAAAGTCAGAATCAGTTAAAAAATGGCTGGTTTGTTTTTTTTTTTTCTTTCTGATGTTAAGGGGCATCTGTATATGTTACCCCCTTTTCCTTTGTCATGCTTTGCATCACAGGCTTGCAAGTCATTTACGCTTAATAAGCTGAGAGGAGCAGGTCCTGGAGCAGGACAGGGCTCCTTTTGCTTTGCAAAAGTATGGGTGACTGTAATCAGCCAGATCCTGGAGAAGGAGTAAAAAAAGTATCTTTAAAAATATATGGAAATGATGGTAGAATGCATTTAATGTGTGAAAGACTGAAAAATGAGAGACAGCGTAGCAACTGAGAGAGACAGACTTTCAGTTCTTCCTGCCTGTTCTAGTAGGATCAGCAGGAGACAAATGTACAGAAAAGTGGGCAAAGCCCAAACAAAGCAAGAGCAGAGGGTCAAAAAACCCCATCAGGTGCCATTGAGAAAAAGAGACAATAGAGGGAAAAATGGGATGGGGGGGTTACACTGTGCAAAATTCTTTCTTGGTTCACATTTGTCAAGGTATAGGAAATTGGGTGGAAAAATACATGTGCAGCAACAGTTTGCAAGGATCTAAGCAGCATGAGGGGGCTAAAATGTGTGGAAGGAAAAGGGTAAAAGAGGGAAAGATTTCAGCACAGGCAGACCATTTCTTCTTGTTGTTTTTTATAAAAAGAAAAAAAAGAAAGAAAGAAAAAAAGGCAGTTTAATAAGTACTACACTCTGCAGAGCTGAGGCTTTCTGACCATGACTTACATTGTTATTTAATAAGCATTATCAAACTGAAACAAGAAGGTTTGGGAAATGTAGGATGTCGTGAATTTGTATTTGTTGTCTTCACTTTTTTTCCTCTCATGTTTGTTTGGAAAGTGTAGAGGGGAAAAGGGCATTAAAATGGTGTATAGACAGTGATTTTTAGCTGGTATCTTTCTCCCAGATGAAGGGAGGAGAAAGAAGTCTCAAAAGTACAGGCCTGTGTAAATTCTGCAGCATCACAGATAAGTTCACAATAACACAAATCACAGAAAAAGGGAGAAAGCAAACACCATCTTTATCCAAGAAGGTATCCAGTTGTTAAAACTGGGGAAGGAAAAGTTCCTGTGGGAAGGAATAGCTCAGGACTCTGTTCCTTCTGGAAATGGCTTAAAAAAATAAGAGTATTTCAATATCTGTAAAATAAATGATTTTTTTTCTGTTTTAATGTAAGTTCTGGCTGTTTGTAGATGATATGTTGCTATTAAGATGGAGTGTGCAGCAGTACCCAGGCCTCTGAGAACTAAAAAGCAGGTCTGGAGAATCCGGTTCTTCAACTGACCATGTATGGAGCTGATTGTTGATAATATGCACCTGACTAACCCAAAACAAATTTAAAGGCTCTAATTAGAAGGGAATAGGAGTTTTTAAAATGCTTGTCAGACCAAGAGGTGCAAAGCTTTGTAAAAGCCACATAATTTGAATGTGCAGAAAGGGGTCTAAGCCCATAGTCATTTTAATCTCTTCTCCCTTATGTTGTAGGGAGTGTGGTGCAGCTTCTGCTCTGGACAGAAGGACGGACGGCCACGGCAGCGAGCATCACTGCTTAGGTAAGGTGCCCTTACTGACAGCTTTTGACAGAGAGAGAAAAGAACTTTTCTTTTTGGATTAAATAACACCTGACCTTTGGGGCCTTTTTGGTTTTGGAGTTTATTGACATTTGAAACAAACGGAAATGTATTTGGTGTGTTTGGAATGAGGTGAGGAGGCAAAGTGTTGGGAGAGAAGGAAGTGACTGCCAAGTCCTTCCAAAGTCTGGTGGGTTGCAGGAGAGGAGCAGTGGTGGCAGTGGGATACTGGATATTCCTGTTAAAAGATGCAAACACTGGGATGGTACAGAAGGAAAGATGCATGTGCAAGTTGGGGCGTTCGTTGCGGTTCTCCTTGTGTTAGGATAGCAAATGACTTGGAAGTGGATGTTGTCGTTTGTGGTTGGTCAAAGACAGGGCTAAAAAACGAGTTCTTTCTACCTGTACGTGGTTTTAGTGGATTGGCAAATCTATTTGATGTGGTAGCAATTAAAAATAGTCTGGTTAGATTAAGGTGAAGGAATGATGCTTGTTTTTAAAGCATGCTGGTTAATTAAGCAAGAGTCAGTTAATGGCATAAAGCTCTAGATAGGATGTTTTTGAGACAGTGCAATTTCTTGAGGTTGAATTAGTCAAAAAGTGAAATTTTCTGATGAGGAAAGAGGCTATCTTTTGGAGAGATTTTGTACTTTGTGTGAGCATATTGCACACCAAGAGAGAGAGGAGCTGTGTTAAAGTGTTGCGCTTGCTGTTGTGTCCTGGCACATCACTTGTTCTTTCTGGTTTGATTTGTTGATTGAACTTTGATAATTTAGACAGGAGAGAAATGTAAATTCCATTTACCAAGTGGGATGTTTGTAGCATTTGAAAAAGAGAGATAAAAAATGGTTAGAAGTCTCTAAAATCTGTTATGTTGTTCTGCAGCCTTTTAAAAGGCAAAAATCCAAGTAAGAATATTTCTACTAGCAAAATAATATACAATTAATAAAACCAATATAAACTGCTGTTAGAAGTGCTTTGAAATAAACAATATGGGAGGATAGGTAGCCAGGGTTTTGCAGCATTTTTCTTCCCCTAGTCTCCCTCCTTTTTTTGTCAGGGAAAATGGAAAGATTTCTTTTAAATAGAAAAGGAATAAACAAATAAAATTGGAATGACACATTATGCTTGATATTGGGTGAAATTTGTTTTCTTCTAAGCATGTTGGGTTTTAAATGTAAGTGCTGTGAAACAGTTCAGATCTCAAAGTTTGTGGGGAGAAAATGTTTCAGCATCTTTGTTCATACCTGAGGAATCCATTTTAGAAGTCCATTTTCCCTGTTTGCAAAATACATTTTTATTAGATCTATGTATTTGGGTTAAGACTTACTTAAAATTACTTAATTAGGTTATACTGAAATTCTAAATGATTTTAAAAGAAGGATTATGGTAATATGACAAAACAGAACATTATTTTCATTGAAATCCTGAAATAAAGCCCTTTTAACATGCCAATTTTAAAAACCTATAAATTTAGGGTGTTAAAATAGTCCAAAATATAAAAAGGCCAAACTCAGAAGGGAATGTATAATCCTGTAGCAGCGAGCAGGGATTTTGTAGGTACGTCTGGCATGTGGCAGAGGGTCATTTACGCCTTCAGTTTGGGACTGAGCATTTCTTTTGCAGTATTGTCCTTTCTGAGACTTTATTGTGTATTTGTAAAATGCTTCTAAAATGTTTGTGGTTGATTTGGAAGGAGAAAATGTAGAGAAAGAGGTGACGGTGTAGGTGCGCTGAGCTAGATGGCAATTGATGGTGTTTCCCCAGGAAATTTGGGCAAATAGACCCAAGGAAAAATTGCCACAGTAAGGAATAAATTCTAATTAATTGTATTTATGCTTTTTGGGATAGCATGGCTGCAAACTGTCTTTAAAAACCTCCTGTAAGTGTCTGAAAAACAGTGCAAAAGAAAAAGGCTTTCCAATCGTGTTTTCTCTGGATAAAGCTCCTGGCTTGTAGGCTGGTTTAAGGGACGAGGTATTAAAAAATTAACTTAAAAAATAAGAGAGCTATTTATTAGCCTTTCTTACAAATAAGGGGTTTTTTAATAAAAGGAAAACTTGTATTTCTTTCTTTCCTCTGTGTTGTTTATGATCTGAAATAAATAACAAACTTGTGGTGATCTATTTTTTAAAAAGAAGTATTTGTATGAAAAAAATCTGGCAGTAGGTTTGTTTTACTTGGGATTTTAGTTCTGGGGAAATAGCAGAATGTTTCTGGGTATCTGCATTTGCTTCAGAGGTTGGAGCACAAGCCAGATCTCTGTGTAGTCTGTCAGGCAGTTACACGTCTGGGCATGTTACAGTTTGTAGCACGACAAATTAGAGGCATTTGACTCGTGCTTGCTGTGCTGGGCTTTCATAAAAAAGCATTGCTGATAAATGGATGTACTGGGGATGAGCTCTGCATGTGGCTCGGGGTGTCGGTGAGACCTGGTGGGTTTTACTCTGAGCTGTTGGTTCTGCATGGACTTGTGCTATCTGGCCCCCCATCCCCTGTCCCTCACCTGCTCCAAAACTGGATCCTGGCTTTCTGCGTTGTTTTTTAGCTAGCTGTATGCACATCTTTTGCAACTTATTCTAAGAGAAGAGCTGTCAAAGTGCTGTATGTGTTAGCCATACGTGTCCTGGGCACCTATATGAAAACTACTTGGGAAGGAGGACACAACAGGACAGCATGACTGGGCTTTCACATTGCTTTCAGAGCAGGGTAACCCAACATTTCCTGGTAGCTTTGTCCCAAAGTTTTTTGGGGGTTATAAAGCTGGTTTTGAGTTAATTTACTTAATACAATTTGCCTTTGGAAACAAACCAAACAAAAACCAAACAAACAAACAACCCCGCACCAAATCCGGAACAGTTGGAAGCAGCTATTTCACCTGCTTATTATTAACTAGCAGGCAGCGGCCAATTAACACCACCGCCACCAGTAACAACCACCAACAGTAGCTGGGACCACACTGAACCACAGTGCAGGAGTACAGAAACCTGCTGCCAGTAGCCGCGGCCCGGGGCCCGTGCCGCTCAGAGCAGGCACCGCCGGGCCAGGCCACGCCGTACCGTGCCGGACCGGACCGGAGGCGGCTCGGCAGAGGAACCGAGCCGGGCCGGTGCCCGAGGCGTCGGAGAAGGATGAGGAAAAGGGGGAGCCGGAGGGAGAGGCGGCGAGAGGCCGGCGGCGAAGTGGCCTCGTCGCTGCAGAGGGTTAAGGTGGCGGGGGCAGGCTGGGAGTTGTAGGCGCCGCGGCATGCCGGGATCTGTCGTAAACGGAGCCGCGGCACGGCATGGCATGCATGGCATGGCGGGCGGGCTGGCTCTCACCCACCGGACCGGGCTCTTTGCCTGCCCTCCTCCTGCTTCTCCTTTTCTTCCGCCGCCCGGGGGTGGCTGGCTTCATCCCCTGCCCGCCCTCCCCGGCGGTGGCAGCTTAGCGGTGGGGCTGCCCCTCGCCCTCCGGAGCCGGCCGGACTCTGGCTGGGGCCTGCCCCGCTGCCGGCTCGGAGTGTGCGGGGTTCGGTTTTCACTCCCCGCTGAGCTCTGCAGCGGAACGGGAGCCGTGCCGGGGTGTGCCTTCCTAGGCCTCCTCCCGAAGCCGGCTCGCCGGGACGGGCAGCGCTCGCAGCAGGGGGTTCAGGCTTTGTCTGCGAGTTTGTTTGGTTTGAGGCTTTTTTTAATGTGATAGGGAGGAATTAGGACGTGTGAAGGTGCTGAAGTGTGGTTGGAGTTACGGAGGGACCAGCCCAGGAAGCGAAGTGGACTTGGTATTCGACCTGATTTGCTCTGGTGTGCGCTCGACAGGTATTTTCTCTAAGGACAAAACGGGGAGGGAAGAAAATGGAGGAAAAATACTGCTCGTTAACTTAGTTTGTGCTAATAGTGGGCCCGAAGTGCAAAGCCAGTATCTTGTTAAACATTCTTAAAGGAGTTTGTTAATTAGCTGAACGTACCTTATGTTATATAAGAAAGGAATGACAGCTAACAGTACATGAAATAAATCCATCTGAAGTGAATTTGGTGAACTTTGTCGGTTTGTTTTTTCCCCCCCACCTTAAAGGCAAATCTTGAAAGCGGGTGGTGCAATCATGCATCAGCAGTTGGCTCAACTTGGGGCTGGGCATGCTGAAAGTTCTCGTGGGAACGGAATGGGAATAATTCTTGTTAGGTAGCTTCTTTTTCATGGTAATAGTGCCAATAAAAATGCTAATATCTGGCATTCTTGAAATGCAGAAGAGAACGTATTTTATTTGTTAACTAATAAAGATGTGCAGAGAAAATAGGAAAGGGAAACGTGACCTAATAGGTTTGTTTTCCATTGCACATGCTAACGTTCCGTTCTGAGAGGAGGTATGGGAGGAGCTCTACCAGCATTTCTGCATTGCTGTCAGAAAGTACATCAGATTTGGCCAGTAATCACCTGAAAGAGAGTCCTTGGAGCAGTCACAGATGAGTGTAATTCTTGGAAGAGAGAAAGCAAAGAAATTCTATTTTCTTTATTTTAGGAAAGGCATTGATCTAGTAGAGGAAAAAAATGTTGGTTTGCTTCTAAAAGAAGTTGTTGGATAGACACAAAAAAGAGCTAAGTGTCTTAAGTGCCTGCGCTAGACAACCCCTGGTGCTTTGGACTTGCAGAGTTAAGCTGCTGAGGATGACTTTGAGATACAAGATTGGCAAGTCTAGAACAAAGAAAAAGAGCATGTACTGATGGGGAGGAGGTTGCAAGCTGCATTTTTTTAAAGACTATTGGAAATGATTTAATTTTTGCTTTAGTGACACTAGGAAAGAAGCAGAACTGTGGTTGTAAAATCTTAGGACACAGAACTTGTCTATGGATAGAAAGGAGGATTGGAATATTCACGCACTAACAGATGACTCAAAACAAAGATTAGTAGAATTAGATGAGATTTAGCAATGCAAATAGAAGCTACACACAATTTGTCCTAGAAGAGCTCGTTATTTAATATTGAGTTGGTACTCAGTGTAGGATGATAGCTTGTTGCTCTGTGATGTGTCTGTGAAAAGATGGTGTCCTAGAAAGTGTTAAGGGAGGGATTTCCTCGATGCAAGGAAAATATTCATGTCAAAGTATATACAGCATTCGTGAGACCTTATCTGGAGAAACAACTGTCACCCACATTTAGGCAAATGGATTCCAACAGATGGGTGAAACAGCTGCAGGGAGGGACCACATGGATGTTAAGAGGAATAGAGAGACTTAACAGAAAGACACAAAAGTGACAATTACACTGTTTTATATAGGGGAGGAAAATAAATATGTGAGCTTCAGATTAAACAAGCCAAACAAATGTGTATAAAGGAGATAATGAACACAGTGTGCTGGAAATGGCAGGAAGAGTTCTAAATAACGGCCCACAGATATTCTGGAGCAGTTTCAGATGAGAAAGAAGTTTGGATTTGTTTGAAAATCATGTTTTCTGGGTTTATCAGACTTCAATGTTTGGTTCTGCTTCGGAATCCTGGATATCCCCTCCCTTAATTCTGCATCCTTGTGAGTCAGTATAAGGGATTCTGGGATGGGTGTGTACACTTAAATGAGCACGTTTTGAAAGTGCTGCTGCATTTTGTCCTCTAATTTCTTTTTTTCTATTAATCAAGTTATTTTCTTTGAGCCTCTTGGTGGAAGCAGACTAGGTTGGTTGTATTTGTTATCAGCTGCTTATCACCTGCATGCTCTGAATTATGCTGGCAGAAGAGAAGCAATCTCAGAATTCCAGTATAGTGGAGGCTGGAAGGGACCTCTGGGTATCATCCAGCCCAACCTCCCTGCTAATAAGAGGCAGGGGCACCCACAGCAGGTTGCATAGGATCGTGTCCAGGCAGGTTTGGAATCTCTCCAGAGAAGGAGACTCTACAACCTCTCTGGACAGCCTAGGCTAGGGCTCTGGCACCCTCACAGAAAAGACTTTTTTCCTCCTGTTCAGCTGGAACCACCTGGGTTCCAGTTTGTGCCTGGTGCCCCTTGTCCTGTCTCTGGGCACCAATGAAAAGAGTCTGGCCCCATCCTCTTGACCTCTGTCCTTTAGATAGTGATAAGCACTGGTCAGATCCCCCCTGCATCTGCTCTTCTCCATGCTAAACCAGCTCCAGGACTCTCAGCCTTTCCTCATCACAGAGATGCTCTCATGTTCTTCAACATTGGGAGTAGACAAATGGCATAGTTTGGGTACCGTGGCTGAAGGTTATTCCCACAGCACTGCCTGGCTTCTTGTCCCTGGATGAGCTATTTGTAGAAGTCTTCACAGAACAATTTTTAGGAAAGTATTTAAATGAAAAACTGGAAATCATCTGGGGTAAGACAATATTGTATTCTGAAATGTATGCATAATCAGCTCCCTTGGGATGCTACCCGAGACCTTGTGTCTTTCTTTCTGCCTTTCAGACTGTATAGTTTTACATACAGCACTTAGTGCAACGCTGAAGAATTAGCAGAAGAACTTTAGAACTAAAGAACATTGCTGTTCAGCAAGGCTGCCACACTCCAGGCAGACATGCTCTGGACATCTGGAGATGTGATCCTGCCCCTCTGCTCAGCCCTGATGAGGGCTGTGTTCAGTTCTGTGCTCCTCAGTACCAGAGAGACATGAAGCTCCTGAAATGAGTCCAACAGAGAGCTACAAAGATGCTGTGGGGGCTGGAGCATCCTCTCTTCTGAGGAAAGGCTGAAGGAGCTGGGCTTGGTTTGCCTGGAGAAGAGAAGGCTGAGAGGGGACCTTAGCAATGTAGGAAGGGTGTCAAGACGATGGAGCCAGGCTCCTCTTGGTGGTGCCAAGCAATAGGACAAGGAGCAATGGGCACAAACTAGAACACATGAAGTTCCACCTAAACATGGCTAAAAACTTACTTCCTGTGAGGGTGCTGGAGCACTGGACTGGGCTGCCCAGAGAGGTTTGGAGTCTTCTTCTCTGGAGACTTTCAAAAACCATCTGGGCACAATCCTGAGTAATGTCCTCTAGAGGACCCTGCTAGAGCAGGGAGGTTGGACTAGATGACCTCTGGTGGTCCCTTCCAACCTTAACACTTCTGTGATTTTAGGTTTTTATGTGGCTCCACAAAGCAGGGAGTTAAGCAGTCCTTGCTGAGCCATCCATTGTCATTTTATTTTTCAGCCCACAGCTGTTGCAGGTTATTCAAAGAGAAAGAATTTGTTTTAAGGAGTAACTTCCCATTCACTAGTCAACAGAAAATTAGGTGATGGAATTAACCTAATCATCAATGTATGCATTAGGTGCTGCCAGTGCCACGAGTTGCCAAAGCAGAGGAGTGGATGGATGATAAGGATTAAACTTCATTCATCCTCCTAGAGGTGACCAGTTCAGTTGAAAATGGAAGGCTCATGTGGTAGAAGATGGTTTGAAAGACAAAAAAAGAAAATACATATTATGTCTGAATGGTTTCTTGCACATTTCTTCTCGAATGGGCGATGGGATGTGAGCCACAGGCAGAATCTCAAAGTGTACAGGGCAGAAATGTGGCAGTGAGGTGATTCTAGGAGTACGAAATGAGAGATGTTTTGTTGTTTCTTAACCTAGATTACTGAAAAATATTTTTCTCTTCCATCAGAAGTCTAATCCTTTAAAGAAAATTATTCCTATTCCTAGCAGGTGCTTTCTCTTGTGCTTTCCTTGACCTTTTTGAATCAGAAGGATGTCATGGACTTTCCCACTGAAATGGTGGAGCACAGTGATAGGAGCATAGCAAAAGGAAACTTTCTGACCCAATTTGCCTGTGTCACCCTAGGAGGCTTTCCACCAGAAGAGTCACTTCCACAAACGTCGCCAGGTTTTTGTTCTCTTGTGCTGTGTTGTGCTTGAAACACTACTGAGTGAAGGAGCAAATTTATGGCTGTGAGCAGCAGTCATGTGATGAGGTTGATAATGACATTGGAATGATTCACTAACAAAAGCAAACCAGCTAGTATTTTAACATGAAACAAAAATGTGTTAGCACCTGTATTAAGGACAAATCCTTTCTTCTCCTGGTTTTGTATCAACAAGCCTGGGAGGAAAATGTACACATGTGTACTCACACACATGTATTTATGTACACACGTACACCTGGTTTGCTGCATGTGCTGCCTCATGAGTGAAAATAGCAGAGGACTGATACATAAAGGTGCTAGGAATTACACACTGTGAACAAAGTATGCCAGGGCTGGGTTTGGTAGCAGTAGGCTGGGAAAGGGATGGTTCACTGCAGCCTGCAGGAGCATTTTTCCAGACATTTACTACTTTTCTGGGCAACCTGTGCCAATGTCTCATCACTCTCTTTGAAAAATGTCTTTCTTCTACCTAGTCTGAATCTCCTTCTTTTAGTTTAAAACCATCACCTCTTGTCCTATTTGAACAGGCCCTGCTAAAAAGTGTTTGTTGTTACTATTGTCAGTATGCTTTGGAGCCAGGGCATCGCTGCTGTAAATCTTCGGGTGTTCATTGGTATCTCCAGAGGGATAGTGATTTACAGCAGCTGATTGGATGCTTTTCTGGAGGGAGGACATTACTGTGGTGTCTTGGGTCTTACATAGAGTCATAGAATGGCTTGGGTGGGAAGGGACCTTTAAAGATCATCTATTCCAAACCTCCTGCACTCACATGGGACATCTTCAACTAGATCAGACCTAGAACGTTTCCAGGGATAAGACATCTACCACCTCTCTGGGCAACCTGGGCCAGTGTCGCAGCACCCTCAGCATAACAAATGTCTTTCTTCTACCTAGTCCGAATCTCCCTCTTTGACTTTCGAACCATCACCCCTTGCTCTGTCACAACAGGCCCTGCTAAAGTGTCTCTCCCCATCTTTCCTGTAGGCCCTGTTAAGTACTGAAAGGCTGCAAAAAGGTCTCCCTGGAGCATTCCCTTCTCCAGGCTCAATAACCCCAACTTCCAGCCCCTGGATAACTTTTGTGGCCTCCCCTGGACCTGCTCTAACAGGTCCATGTCTCTCCTGTGCTGAGGACTCCAGTGCTGGACTCAGCACTGCACGTGAGGTTTCTCCCCAGAGCAGAGCAGAGGCGCACAATCCCTTCCGTTGTCCTGCTGGCCACACTGCTGGGGTTGCAGCCCAGGAAGCAGTTTGCATCTGGCCTGTGAGTACACATTGCTGGGTCATGTCCAGCTTTTTATCTACCAATGATTTGATTCCTCATGTGCAAACTAGGAGTGATACATAATATTTAATGAGCATTCTTCAAAGCATAATTAATGAAATACTGGGAGTGGCCAGGACAAAGTCTTCTAGAAAAATACCAGATTGTGGTAGGGGCACCAGAACTATCTGGCAAGTGGATCTTTAGGGAGACACTCAAGGAAGATGGTTTTTTTTTTCAAAAGGGTAGATGGCAAAGCTAGTCCACTGGGATATGGAAGAGGTGAAGTAGTTATGTGGAAGAGAGGAGATGTGTGGTTCCTGTCATGTGATTGTGACCCAGCTTGTGCCAGGTGAGCCCTCCCAGGGCAGTACGTGTGTTGGACGGCGGAGAACTGTAGACACAATCTTGCATTTGATATACATCACAAAAGGATGCCATGAAAAAGTGTCAAGTGTCTATAATACAGTGCAGTGGATGAACAGTAGGTTGTAGATGAAGAGACAGAGGTTTATTATCAAACATAGTCCATCATCTGGGTCTGAAAGTGAACGTGTCATGCGAGGTGACAGCGAGTGTTGGCAGTGGCATAAGGGACACGCGTTCCTGACCTTTGTTCCCTTTGTGTGAACAAGGGTCTGTGTTGCTTATCTGCACTTATGAAACCAGGGAGCAGAGACATCAAGGATTAAGCAGTGAGGGAACTGTATTTCGTTTCCAAAGGTGGTATTTTCACCTGCAGATCAGTACGTTCTAGTGGACTGTAGGCCTGAAGAAGGTTAATCTTGTGTTGCCATGGCCCATTTTATGTCTCTCCACTTAACAAATGCTGTACTTGGATTTGCAGTATGCACAATGATTAGAATTATTTTCTGGAGAAGTATTTGATTGCCAGTGTTGCTGGTGATCATAAAAATCCCTCACTTCATATGCGTGTCCTGCTTGGTCTTTCTTTGGTTTGCATGGTGAGAAGATCTGGAGCTCCCCATTGTAATCACTTCTGAGAACTCTTAGACAGGGAATGCAACAAGAATAGGAATTTTGAGATTTTTTTTCAAGAGATTCACCTGTTAATCCATAGTAGGTGAAAGTGAGAAACCACCATGTGAAGTACTAGAAGTTTGTGGTGCCATTTGCATTGTTTCCTGTTCTTAAGGGGAACTGAATGGACCTTCTCGTAGAGCAGTGCACATTGTGAACTAGTTAATACGCCAACTGCTGCCCAGCTTTAGGTTCTGCTTAGCTTCCATTACTCCATTTGCCTGGAGTGATTTGTTGTTGAGAAAGTTGGGACATCAGCCACCAAAGCACAAGGACAGGTTGCTGATGCCCAGGATTTGTGTAAGAAGCAAGCAGGATCGTGAAGCTGTTGCCCAGTGTGGTAACCTAAGGAGCCTCCAGGACTCAGTTTCAGAGCTAAGACCTATGCTGCAAAGCTGACTTGTTTTTGCAGGTTTGCAAGGTGAGACACATGCAAATCAAGATTTATGCTCACTTGTTTGTTATGCCACTCGATGGTTCCAATTGCATCCCTTTCTCTTGGCCTGGCTCTCTGGCACCTTTAAGCTCTACAAGCAGGGATGATTGGATCTTCTGTGGTTGTTCAGCACCTGAGGGAGTTAGGTGCCCCTTCTGTGGTGGGTGAAAAGCTGGACATGACCCAGCAATGTGTACTCACAGCTCAGGAGCTAAGTGCTTAGCCTGGGCTGTGTCCCCAGCAGTATGGCCAGCAGATTCTGCCCCTCTGCTCTGCTCTGGAGAAACCTCACGTGCAGTGCTGAGTCCAGCACTGGAGTCCTCAGCACAGGAGAGACATGGACCTGTTGGAGCAGGTCCAGGGGAGGCCACAGAAAAGATCCAAGAGCTGGAACTGCTTTCCTGTGAGGACAGGCTGTGAGAGTTGGGGTTGTTGAGCCTGGAGTGAAGGCTCCAGGGAGATCTTTTTGGAGCCTTTCAGTACTTAACAGGGACCATAAGAAAGCTGGGTAGAGACTTTTATCTGGGCCTGTTGTGACAGGGCAAGGGGTGATGGTTTGAAACTAAAAGAGGGAGATTCAGACTAGGTAGAAGAAAGACATTTGTTATGCTGGGGATGCTGCGACACTGTCCCAAGTTGCCCAGAGAAGTGGTAGATGTCTTATCCCTGGAACCGTTTTAGGTCAGGTTGCTCAGGGCTCTGAGTAACCTGATCTAGTTGAAGATGTCCCATGTGAGTGCAGGAGGTTTGGAATAGATGGTCTTTAAAGGTCCCTTCCCACCCAAGCCGTTCTAGGATTCCTCATGAGTGCTGATGTGCTTTGTTAGGCCTACAGCCATTCTGGACGGCAGAGAGCCAGCTGCTGCTGCTGTCAAGCTCTGACTCTAAAACATAGATCCCCAATCACCTGCTAACTGAAGAGCACACCAGGAGTGAGGAGGGTTACATAAATACCTGCTTGCAGAGTTGCCCAAATGCACTCCTTTACCACATCAGCAAGATTTATGCATGGAATGGGGCTGACAATGTTTACCCCAGCCCCTCTGGTCCCATTGGCTTTCTCTCCCATCCCTGTGGCTGATGGCAAACCACTTACTCTGTGTGCTGTGCACCAGCTTCAGCTAAGAGCACCTCACCCAGCACACACCTGTGCAGTGCTGTTAAGACACTTAACTGCTGCAAGACCTGTCAGGTAGAGGAGGGGAAAATCCTGAGTTCCTGGGCAAGTATTAAATGGTTTGTGGGCTCAGAGGAATCAAGGAAATGGAGAAAATGCCTAAGAAAAGGCTCAGGACTGTCAAGTCACAGAATCCCAGCATGGTGGGGGTTGGAAGGGACCTCTGGAGATCATTTACTCCAACCCCCCTGCTAAAGCAGGGTCACCCAGAGTAGATTGCCCAGGATCACGTCTGGGCAGGTTTGGAATCTCTCCAGAGGAGACTCCACAACCTCACTGGGCAGCCTGGGCCAGGGCTCTGGTACCCTCACAGGAAAGAAGTTTTTCCTCAGGTTCAGGTGGAACCTCCTGGGTTCCAGTTTTCTTTCCATTGCCCCTTGTCCTATCACTGGGCACCACTGGAAAGAATCTGATCCCATTGTCTTTGCCCCCACCCTTTAGATGTTGCTGAGATACCCTCTGGGGCTGCTCTTCTCCAAGCTAAGCAGCCCCAGGGCTCTCAGCCTTTCCTTCTCCCAGAGATACTCCAGTCCCCTCACCATCTTTGTAGCCTCTGCTGACTCTCTCCAGTCGTTCTTTGTCCCTCTTGAACTGTGTAGCCCAGAAGTAGACCCAGGAATCCAGAAGTAGGCTCTCCAGAGCAGAGTGCTCCACACAAGGTCTCTCACCTCACCCCAGTGTTAGGGTCCACTGCTGTCTGAGGTGTCTTGAGAGATTTATTGCTATGTCCAGCAGGTTCCTGTAGAGCTCTTCACTCACCAGGATGGACAGTGTAGGCAGGCAGTGTGTTCTGCTTTTGAGCACCAAGGCAGAGTTTCTCAGTCTGGGGTGTGGATTTGGGCAAAGACACACTGCAGTACTCAGCACCATGAGAGCCAAGTCCTGTATTGAACGTGGCCTCACTGCAGTAAGTGTGAGTAATGGTGAGAGAGGCATGAGGGCAGGATGACTGTACAGGAGGGAGAGCTGCACTTGTCTTGGTAGAATGAAAACATATTTGTAAAGGTATAAAATTAGTGCTGGGTACAAGAATGCCTTTTAATGAAACAAATGACTACACCTCAGTAGCAGGAGAGAAATGACACCTCACCACAGTCTTGTATCCTACTCTCAGGGGTGCTGCTGGCCAGGCTGGGGTGAGGAGAGGATCCTGGTGTTGAGGCCACCTGGCCAGACAGCCAGGGACTGGTGGGTTCTCATCTGTGGGCTAGTGGTCAGAGGTGTGTTCCTTTAGGCCCTGGGAGGGTGTGTGGGTGAGATGTGGGAATGTGCCCTTGCTGAGGTATGTGACTGCTCATGAGGTACTTGTGGCAGCAAAGTCACATTGAAACTGAGCAGTAAAAAAATGGATGTTCTTGGATGTTCTTTTATCCTCTGTTTTTTGTATTTTATTTCTTCTCTCTGCTATATTTTTGCCTTCTTTATAGAATCATAGAATCATTATGGTTGGAAAAGACCTCTGAGATCATAGAGTCCAGCCATCCACCTAACACTCCCATGCTCATCACTAAACCATGTCCCCAGGCACCACATCTACATGTTTTTGGAACACATCCAGAGATGGTGATTCCACCACCTCCTTGGCCAGCCTCTTCAATGCCTGATAACCCTCTTGGTGAAGAAATTCTTCCTAATATCTAATCTGAACCTGCTGTGGCACAACTTGAAGCCATATCCTCTTGTCCTATGACTTGTTACCTAGGAGAAGAGACCAAGCCCCACCTCACTACAACCTCCTTTCAGGCAGCTGTAGAGAGTGAGAAGGTCCCTGAGCTTTCTTTTCTCCAGACTAAACAACACCTATTCATTCTGTCACTTCTCATAACACTTGTGCTCTAGACCCTTCACTGGCTTCATTGACCTTTTTTGGACACACTCCAGCACCTTCCATGCTGAAGGACTCCATGTCCTTCTTGGATTAAGGGGCCCCAAAACTGAACCTAGTATTTCAGGTGTAGCCTCACCAGTGCTGAGTACAGGTTGAGGATCACTGCCCTAGTTCTGCTGGCCACACTACTGCTGATCCAAGCCAGGATGTTGTTGGCCTTCCTGGCTACCTGGGCACACTGCTGGCTATCTTCAGCTGCTGTTGACCAACACCCCCAGGTCCTTTTCTGCTGGGTAGCTTTCCAGCCACTCTGCCCCAAGCCTATAGCATTGCATGGGATTGTTGTGGCTGACATGCATCTTCCTCTTTATAGTTCTTATTTTTCATCCTTTTTTATTTACTGTTGGTTTTTGCCTCATGCATGCTTTGCTGCCTTACCTCTCCTAGACACGTTCTCTTTTGCCTCTCTCTTATCTGCCCTGCAGTTTGGCCACCTGCCCTGTGATGGAGCAATGCAGCTGTGTTGTGAGTTGACCTAGGCTTGCATCACCAGCTCAAACCAGGTTGCATCTGGAACTGGCTCCGTGCCTAAACTGAGAAGAGGTGCTGTGGAAACTTAGTGGACCTCTGGGGCATCGCTGAGGTATCCTCCTATGCATGTGTGTGCATGTTGGTGCATGACTACTTTCAAAACATCTGGGTGCTGCTTTGGCCTTTGTAGCAGCTGATAGGAAATGGGGACAGACCTGCAAAGCTCGTGGAAAGACTGGGATCAGCCCTGAAAAAGGGGACATCCCTCCTGCCCAAGAATGTGTGATGACCGTAAGCAAGAGATACAAAACCCCTCACTTGACCTCTGCATAATTCTTTCCCTTCCAGTGAGTCCCTTTCCCTGCCAGTGACTCATCTTCTAAATGCAGACTGTCAGCCTCTCAGAGGACTGCCTTTCTCTCTGAACAGAGCAGCAGAAAAAATAGCAATGCTGTTGAATAACCAGTATTATTTTTTAACACACACAAAAAAGCAACCCTTGAGGACTGCCTTGTTACATCTGTGCTTCTCCATCAAGGGATTTATTGGTTCCCTGAGAGAACAGCAGAGCAGGTTCTGTCCTGCCCCCAACAAGGTTGTTCAGGTGGGAGGTCTCAGGAGCAGCACAACTGCAGTGCGGTGGGCAGCAGACATTACAATCAAAGGTAGACAGGCTCCAGCAAAGGCCAATGATTCTTTCAGAGCACCCACATGCTTCCTTCCCTATTTCTGACCCATTTCTAACTGGCAGCATCCCTATGTTAACTGTGCTGTAGCTTCATGGACAGGCAGTGGAAGTTGTCTGCTCCCTTCAATGTGTTGCTTGACACCCAGCTCCTTTCCTCCAGCCTCTACAGATGCTGCCTAGCTGCCAGTCCACTCCTGTCCTTCACCCTTGGTGACCCTGGTGACCTTCCATCCCTCCCTTCAGCTCTTGTTTTGTCATTGACTTGTAGCAGATCTCTGACTAGAGGCAAACTGGTTCCTTTTCTTTTTTCAGATCCTTTTGCTGTGTCTTTTCTCTCTGTTCCCTGGTCCTGGAAGACAAAAGAGTGAGAATCAGGTGATGTGTCATTATCCCACAACCCGTTTGGGAGCTGAAAGCTGCACGGTGTGGCCACAACAAGCACACACTCTACCTAACCATTTACAGTTGCGCTGTGATCCTCACAAGGAGTGATGCTCCAACTTCCTTTTGGTTGCCTCTCTGCTTTTCTCTTGCTGTAACAGTGTGGTTTCTTTCCAGCATCACATGCTTATGCTAAAATACCAATGTTCTCCCTTCAGGTTGAAGCAGGTTTACAAACTAAGGAAAGGCTGGTATGGAACATAAGAAAAGTAAATTATCCCAGGAATTTTGCACTTCCTTGTATTCAATCTCTGTCTGTGGCAGGTGTTGAGTAGGCTACACACTCAGTGAGGCCTCTGAGAGCTAACTTTGTGTAAATACTGCAGGAGCTACTGTGAGCAAATCCCACTAGTCTCAGAATGGTGGCCAGTGATTAATAGGTGAGCTCTTTGGGAAAGAACTTGGTGAGAGCTTGATCCTCTGCAGTGTCACCTTTCACAGCTGTGACTGACAAGAGTGGAAAAAAAGTGTGAGCTAAACCACCATCAGGATCCTGGAATTGTTTTGGTTGGAAGAGACCTTTGAGATCAAGTCCAACCGTTAATCCAGCACTGCCAAGTCACCACTAAACCATGTCCCTCAGCACCACATCTAGATGTTTTCAGTCCCTTCAGGGATGGTGACTTCACCACTTCCCTGTGCAGCCTGTTCCAGGCTTTGGCAATGACTCCAATGAGGTTTGAATCCCACTATGAATTTGATTGTTTTCCACAAGTAGATTATGAACAGAAACCTTTGATTGCTATTAATTATATATCTTTGACTGAAAAGCTATTGTGGGTATATATATATATATATATTTAATAACAGGAAGTGTAATGAACATTTATTTTTATTAAACTAATAAAACAGATAAAGCTATCAGAGCATGTTTGCTTTTGAATTTCTCCAGTCTCATTTCCCTTAGTATAAATGAAAGATCATTAAGTGCAATCTCATGAATCTTAGTGCACACAGTTCATTGCATCTTGTAGTTGATGTCACACACAAGTGTCCTGTTCCTAAATAAGAGCTTAGAGGTTGCAGTGGTCTTTGAAACTCTATGCCCACCATAATCTGATCAGGACCTCAAGGTGCAGCACTCTGGATATGACCTTACCCATTGCATTTAGGGGAGCACCTAATGCAAGATCTTCCCAAACTCTGAAAAACATAATCCCTGCACTGAAGAGCTCCTGCATTGTCAATAACAAGCAGGCAAAGGTGAGGGAACATGGAACGGGACAAGGAGAGAGAAGTTAATTGCATGTCCATCCAGCTGCAGTAAGCAGTCTGCAGGAGTGGGATCTGTGAAAAGCAACTGGATCTGAAGTATGTTGGGGGCTGGCAGATGACCTGGAGGCTGTGTCCAGCATCAGTGTGGCACGTGGAAGTAACACAAACAACATTCACAAACTGGTGAATGGCGCCAGCCCAGCAGCTGTGCTTCAACACAGACAAGGAGGACACACAAAGCTGGAGGGTCCTGAAAGCTGGCTGGTGGCAAGCCACACATAGAGACCCATGGAGATGAGTGCCAGCAGCTTGAGTGGCTGTGGCAGGAGCTGGAGAGCCAGCCATGTAACAAATGAGTGGGTGAGGAAGGTTAGCAAGGTGGGTTCAGCTGGGATTTTTGGTGGGTGGCTGTAAGGGCAAAAGTAGGCTCTGCTGGGTGTCAGAGCAGAATGGAAAGAGGGTGAAGACTGAAGTAGGGATGGATTTGGGGTATGACCTGTTTTCCAAGGCAAGGGAGAAAGGAAAGGCAACATATAAAGTTGCCTTCTGAGCTACCTGTAGTTAACAACTCAGATGGATATATTTCCAAAATAATCTCATCTAGAGAAGGTTTCTTATTCCTTGTAATGTGGTCATTGCTTGCTCTCTAGAAAAACACCTTGACACTGAGAGTTGCAAACATCCATCTTTAAACCCAGCAGTCCCCCTCACCTCTGATTTTAGGTTGAACCACCCATTGCACTGAGTTGCTGTTAATTTTCCACTTTCTCAGCCACCCCCATCCTTTCCTCCTGGTCATGCAGTGCACCTCAGCCACAAGGTACTTCAGGGCCTCAGTCTCCTATCTTTCCCCCATCCTAAGGGTGCAGTGCATAGGAAGGAAGGAGAAACCATGGGCCTATACATGGCGTGTGGGTGGTGTGGCCCTAGCAGGAGGCTGGAGGTGGGATGGAAGTCAATGAAGCTTTGTGCTCTTCACCACCACCATGGGAAGAGCCACTGAGCAGGGTGATTTTGGAGGTGTCACCTCCGCTCCTACCAAGTCCAGGGGTTCCTGATCCATTGCACGTGGGGCTGTGGGAGCAGGGTCATCTCTGACAGGCTGGCAAAGAGCGCAGGGGAAGAGCAAGTCCAGGCATGGGATCACAGAATCGTTTCAGTTGGAGAAGATCTTCAAGATCATCAAGTCCAACTGTTAACCCAGAACTGCCAAGTCACCACTAAACCATGTCCCTCAGCACTGCATATCCATGTCTGTTAAATCACTCCAGTGATCATGACTCCACCATTGCCCTGGGCAGCCTGTTCCAGAGCTTGACATCTTTTTCAAGGAAGAAACTGGTCGTAATGTCCTAACCTAAACCTCCCCTGGTGCAACTTGGAAGTAATTTCCTCTTTTTCTGTGTTCCTTGGGAGAAGAGACCAACCCCAACCCCACTCCAACCTTCTATCAGGGAGTTACAGAGCGTGAGAAGGTTTCCCCTCAGCATCCTCCTCCCAAGCTAGACAATCCCTGTTCCCTCAACTGCTCCTCACAAGACTTGTGCTTAGACCCTTCACTAGTTTCATTGCCCTTCTTTAGACACACTTCAGCACCTCAACGCCTTTCTTATAGTGAGGGACGCAAATCCGCAATTACTGTTCAGCTGAGGGGCAGTATCTCAGGAATCCTCCACTCCCCTGGCCCTTGCCTGGGGAGGCAGAGCAGTGCCAGTCGGACCATACGTTTAGGGGTGATGGATTTGGGCTAGAAAGCCCCGAGGCCGGCCTCTGCCCAGGGCCAGGCTTCCTAATGTGGGGACACGCAGCCAGAACTGGGGAGGGGTGGGGGTGTCATTGCTCCATTGCCCCTATGGCCTGACCCCCTCCTCCCCGGTCCGCCCGGGTCATGCCGACGGCAGAGCGTGGGCGCTGCAGGGAAGCAGGAATGGCCGAGGGGGGAACCGAGGGACCTATTCGGATGCGAGGCGGAGCCTGAGCATTTTATGAATGGGCTCATATGACGTCAACAGGGGCGGGAAGAGAGGCCCCGTCTTTCACCAATCCTGTGAGACGACCGGGCGGCTGGGCCAATCGGAGAACGGTCGCAGGGTAACAGTCATCCCGGCCGGCCAATGGCGGTAGTAGAGTGGTGCCGACCACGTGGGGCGCAGGCCGCAAGTAGTACGGGGGCGTGTGGCCGCGCGCTGCCCGCCCCCCTCCTTCCCGGCCGAGCAGCCCGGGGGCGGGCGAGGCTGGCCGCGTTGCCAGGCAACCGGGTGGCTGAGAGGCCGCTCAGCCAATGACAGCGGAGCGGGGGCGGGCACCGTGACGGTTGCGGGCCGGCGGTGGCCGGGAGGGCTCAGTCCGGCTGCGGCCGCCTCCGCAGCATGCTGGCTCCCGCCGCGCTCCCGGCCGCCGGCCTCTTCTACTGGGTGGGCGCGCTAGGCGCTCTGTACGCGGCGGCGCGGGTCTCTTACCGCCTCCTGACCGGCCTTCGCATCTGGGTACTGGGCAGCGGCAATGCCGCTGTTGGGCCGGCGCTGGGCGCCTGGGCAGGTGAGTGCGCGTGCCGGCCGGCCTCCCGCCGCGGTTCTTCCCGCCCCCGCTCATCCTCTGGGGAGCGGCGTGGGGTGGGCTGCGCTCCTTGTGGACGCTGAGGGGAACCATGTCGGAGCCCGGAGGGCACTCGGGTCCCGTCGGGCGGGACTACCGGCTTGGGGCAGCGGCTGAGGGGCCGCGAGGTGCTGCGGCTCCAGCGGGGCGCGCCCTTTGCTGAGCCGGCCTCCGGCTCCCGCGGGGCGCCGGTCAGAGCCTGAAGGGAACGGGTATTGTCGGGACTTAAGCGCGGCTTGGGTGAACTTCGTTTCAGACCGCACTGCCTGGCCTGGCCTGGCCTCCCAGTGCCTGTCTGAGCGGAGGCGGGGAGCGCTGCTGGTGGCCGTTCCCGGCGCGGCCAGTCGGTGCGCTCCCTCCCCCTCAAGTGCCCGCGCGGGCGGGTGGCTCCGCGCGCTGGCGGCCTAGCACCTCATCGCTGACGTCACGCCAGCCCCCCCACTCGTCCCCGGAGGAGCGGGACCTGCCCCCCTTCCCCC
>VWZX01004771.1:521184-658104 GCA_013399015.1 Galbula dea
CCCCCCCCACCTCGGTCCGGCTACCGGTGCGGGAGGAGCCGCAGGCACCCACGCCAGTACCGGCCAGCCCGGTGCCCGGACGCGGCGGCGGGAGCAGCGCTGTGTGCCGGTGTCTCAGTCCCGAAACCGGCCTCTGCCAAGCGCTTCGGAGCGCCGAAGGCGAGAGGGAATGATGGTTCCGAACAGAGGAGCTGTGTGAAACTTGTGCCAGTGGCTGCTTTCCTGCAGAGAGTCCCGTCTGGATTCCTGAATGAGTCCTGGAAAAGGGCTGAAGCATGAGGTGCTGTCGCTGGTGACAGGGGTTACAGAAGTGGTGGCCAAGTGTGGGTAGCCAAAGCACTTAACTGGCACTGGAGAAATACAGGAGGGCTGTGGAAGGATAGCAGAGGGTACTGGAGGGTGAAAAGCTGGAAGTGAGCTTACAGCCCAGAAGCCAACCATCTCTTGGGCTGCATCTACACAAGCACGGCCAGTGGGTCAAAGGAGGCGATTGTGCCCCTCTGCTCTGCGGAGGCCTCAACCTGTAGTGCTAGACTCCTCAGCACAGGAGAGACATGGACCTGTTAGAATGGGTCCAGAGGAGACCACAAAAATGATGCAAGGGCTGGAACTTCTCTGCTACGAGGACAGGCTGAGAGAGTTGGGGTTGTTGAGCCTGGAGAGAAGTCTCCAGAGAGACCTTGCAGCCTTTCAGTACTTAAAGGAGGCCTATGAGAAAGCTGGGGAGAGACTTTTTTGCAGGGCCTGTTGTGACAGGACAAGGGGTGATCTTTTTAAACTAAAAGAGAAAGGTTTAGACTAAATCTAAGGAAGAAATGTTTTATGCTGAGGGTGGTAAGACTGTCCCAGGTTGTTTGGAGAGGTGGTAGAAGCTCCATCTGTGAAACCATTCCGAGTCAGGTTGTCTGGGGCTCTGAGCAACCTGCTGTAGTTGCAGATGTCCCTGCTGACTGCGGGGGGGTTAGTCTAGATGACCTTGAAAGGTCCCTGCACCCAAACTACTCTGATATTACCAGTGCTATGTTGTTCTCGCTTTTTCCAGTTCTCCTATTCCTAGTCACAGGAGCTATGCTAGGGAAAGACCATCTCTTCTGTCTTCTCTGATGCTACTACAGTGGCTTTTAGGTAGTGATGAGGAATTAGGAAGGGTTTCTCTGCCAGTGTAACAGATGAGGCCAAGAGAATTTTGAAGTACATCCCTGCCAAATGCAGTGGGAAGGGAAAGTCCTTTGGTTGGAAATTGAAAAGATGGGCCATAAAAATAACTACAGACTCTTAAGAGCTGTGAGTTTGAGATGATAATGTAAAAGGCTGCAAAAGATGGTTCCTTCCCTCAAGGGGAGTAGGAGGGCGTCAAGTGCATAGACTCCGCAGCTGCTTCTTGGTAGCAGACCTGTAGGTACAGCAACTGGTGGGTTGTAGGCTGAATGAATGTGGTTCCCCATAACCTCAGCAACAGCCACTGCAGAAGTCGTATGAGAGCACGTGGTTGAGTAATTGAACATCTGCTGTGTGAGACAGCAGCAAGGCAGCAATGCTACTGGGAGCATATGTAATCCCAGAGCGTGTCATGGGTCCTGTGTGCACAGGCTTAAAATACAGCTGTGGGGTTTTGGGCAAGTTGTGGCATTGCATACGAGTGATGAAGGCCTGTGTGTTCCTTCCAGCTAGAGAAGTGGTGTGCAATTGCTGCTGTTGATGTTCTTATTTTACTGGCATTTAGAAGGAGGGGATATGAGGAGCAGGAAGAACTATGTGTGCTGGTACCATACTCTGAGAAAATCAAGTTTGCGCTACTTTAAATAGCAGCTGTTTTGACAAAAAGTTAGTTTTCCTATGGTCATGCTTAAGTGTGAAGGTCTGTATGCAGCTTTTCTGGTGTCCTCTCCCCAGAACTTGCATCTATGGTCATGCTTAAGTGTGAAGGTCTGTATGCAGCTTTTCTGGTGTCCTCTCCCCAGAACTTGCATCTGGCTTGGCTTTGGCTGCTGTACAGTGAAGGAGCTTGGGTGGATGTTGTTTCAGTGTGGGATTTCTGGGTGCATCTTGAGAAAGAATACAAGGAGAACTCCTGGATCAGGTGCTCTGTACCTTTAATGTGTCTTACAAATTGGTAACAGAAGAGAAGACGTAACAAACAGCTCCTTTGCTTGGAAAACAGTTTAGCTAAATAAACCACAGACTTGACAGGAGCAGAGTGCCAAGAACCCTTTCTGAAATCACCAAGAACGCAGCAAAGATGTGGCTGTTCCTCTGCTTTCCTCTAGACAGGCAGATCTGTTGGCAGGGCTGGTACTTGTAATCTGTAATGGTATTTCCTTGGGTCGACTGAGAGTGTCCTATTCTTCTGCCGCTGATGGTGGTGGCAGGCAGCCACCTTGCTTCTCTGCCATTGGCAGTTGGGTGTATTCTGGAGTGCAGTGTCTGGAGCAGGGAACCGTCTGCTGCTGTTGTGGCTCCTGTTTGGAGAACTGCCGTAGCTCCTATTTTAGGAAGCTGCCTCTTTTTCTGGAAAACATGAAATCGTTTTTTCTGCCCTTTCCCTTCAGTAACTTGGTGAAATGAAAACAAAAATCCTTTGGTAGCTCAGGCTGGGAGGGAGCTCAGGAGGCCTCTTGTCCAATCTCTTGCTCAGCTGGGAGGTCAGACCAGTTCAGTATATGCAAATAATCAACTTTGTGTATTCAAGAGCCACCAGCACTGCAAGTTGGAGTGATCTGATGCTTCAAGACTTCTAACATCTTGGTCATGTCAGATGCTTAAGCTTTTCTTTCTTTTATTCCTGGCTCAAAATTGCAAGTATTATAGTGAGAAACATATTTTTTCCCCGTAATTTGCTGTAACTGAAGTGGTGTGTTAACTGGAAACAAAGTTTATTTTGACAATGTAGTCAGCCATATGATGCTCAAAGACAAGTCCTGTTTTCCCTCAAGCCTCACTGTGACTTAGAGAAGCATCCACCTCTTCCCCCATGCCTTTGATACAGGCATGGTTGAATAATCATGCATTTAGTGCTTACAAAGTGTCTGATGGTGATGATGCTTTCTCATGTGGTGAATACAGCTGTACAGTTGTATTGGGGCCAACAAGCTCTAGCAAAGATGAGCTTGCCTTAATTAAGCTTCTTGGAGTTTATTTGCTTCCAAGCAAGAATAACTAAAGGTGGGCAATTTGCTCTCGAGGTTTTAAAAAAGAAGCTGTAAGAGGTCGTTAATCAGGGTGGTGCTTTCAGCTGCCTGTTTCTGAAGTCTGCTTTCAGACAAAAAACCCCTATTCAGTCTTAAACTGTTCTTTCCCTGTGTGAATGGTTAACAATAAGTTCTTTCAGCAGCAGCAAAGCTGGGTGAACACACTCTGCCTGTTCTGGTTGGCTTCTTTTACTGAACATGGGTTACAGTGGACTACACAGAGTCCAGCATCTAACAGTAGTGATTTGTCTACCAGGTCCACTAAAGGAGACATGGAAAATGTATGTGACTGGGTACATGAGCAGTGGAGTAGATACTTATTTGTGTCTTTGTGGTCAGGTCTTTAGAACTAAGAATATGTGAAGTGACTCCCAAACTCTTATTGACCAGGAAGTTGGGGTAATAACAAGCTCTGAATCCGACCTCAACGATAATCTTATTAGATTAATAAGATGTGATGCCTGTAGAATCAGAAAGGTTGGAAAAGATCTCTAAGATCACTGAGTCCAACCATTAACCTAACACTTGCTAGGTCACCACTAAACCTTTGCCCCTCAGCACCACATCTAGATGTTTTTTAAATCCATCCAGGCATGGTGAATCCACCACTGCCCTGGCAAGCCTCTTCCAGGGCCTGACAATCCTTTAGGGGAAGACACTGTTCCAAATATCCAACCTCAACCTCCCCTGACACAACCTGAAGCTTTCTCTTTTCCTTGTTCTTTGGGAGAAGAGACTGACCCCGAGCTTGCTCCAGCCCCTTTGAGTAGTTTGAAGAGAATGAGTTCTCCTCTGAGCCTCCTTTTCTCCAGGCTAAACAACTGCAGGTCTCTCAACTGCTTCTCATCAGACTTGTGCTCTAAACCCTCCACCACCTTCATTGCTGCTCTATGGACACACTCCAGCACCTCAATGTCCTTCTTGGACTAAGGGTCCCAAAACTGAACACAATTTTTGAGGTGTGGCCTCACCAGTGCCCAGTACAGGAGGATGATCATTGCCCTAGTCCTGCTGGCCACACTATTGCTTATCCAAGCCAGGATGCTGTTGGCCTTCTTGGCCAGCTGGGCACACTGCTGGCTATCTTCAGCCTCTTACATGAAGAAGCAGAGATGAAAAGCTGGATTTTGTGCTTGTAAATGGTTTGAGCTAGATACCATCTGTAAGATTATACTTCCTGGGGTCCTTAGAAACAGCATCTTGCAAAACAGACCCTGATCTTTATGAAGTTCTTGGGACAACCTTAATGAAATAAGTTAGCTGATATATGATTTTTTTAATGGCAATTTAAGAACTCCATACAAAGGATGTTCACTTTAGTGCTGATCAGGTGGTAACATGTTGATACCTGAGCAGCTTTTGCAAGCAGCATCATTTCTCAAGCTCCTTAGAATCAAGTGAAATAATTGTTACCTGATAGCTTTTTTTTTTTGTTTTCTGCAAATAAGTTTCAGTCCCTGTTGCACAAATGAGGACAATCTTGCTTTGCAGGTGTTTGGCAGTGTGCAATGGTAGTTGACAGATCACATCACAAATCACCCTTGCAGATTAGAACAGCCAGCCTAATGCAATATGTGGTGAGGGTGTAGTTAGTGGGGAAATGAAGGAAGTTTCCTCCTCTCTTAGCACTGCTCTCCCTTTGGGGTGAGAGAGGAAGGGCTCTGTCCAGCTCCCTGGTTTCCCTGCACTTGAATGCTTGGCAGGTGTGTGCAGAGCTTTGGGGAGAGTTTTTGGTTCTTTAGCAGAATTGCTTATTCAGGGATTTATCTTCAGCAGTCCACGATGAGCGTTTTCTGTTGGTCTTCTCAATTCTGGGTGCTATGCAAACACTTTTAGCCCTGTATGAAATAAAGCCTGGTCCTTGTCAGCCCAAAAAGTAACATTAAGAACATGTGAGAAGATGCCATTTTGCTTCTTACTCTTGTTTGGGACAGCTCAAACTTGCAGCCTGAACTTGGAGTGCATTTTGTTTTCTTAAATGGCTATTTGCAAAGGGCTTCTGAAGGGCTTCTCTGCTGAAATGTGAGCAGTTGTGAGCAGTTGTGAGCAGTTGTGAGCAGTTGTGAGCAGTTGTGAGCAGTTGTGAGCAGTTGTGAGCAGTTGTGAGCAGTTGTGAGCAGTTTGGTGCTCCCAGTCCTCTCTGAACTTCCCAGAAGTGCTGTGCTCCAGTGTCTGTAGCTTTTTCTTTTGCCAATTGCCATGTAATGTTTCCCAGTATCCATGCTAAATTTTCTCTGGTAAAAAAAATTTAGCTGTCTTAGTCATCAATCCTACTCAGAGCTTGTGTAATTTAGAAGATTTCTGTCAAAGTCTCCTTCCAGCCTGCTCTTTGTTGGTGCTCCCCCCAAGCAGCCCAGGAGAGGTGGCATCTCTGACCACGTTGCTCTGTACTCAGCAGCTTGCACTGTGTGGTACATCAGTGGGCTGCAACTCCTTTTGAGACCTTGCAGCTTTTAGTGAGTTGGGGAGGTTGTCCAGGATTTTTTTGCATAGGTGACTGCTTTTAACGTGTCCTAAAATAGATTTTGCTTCCTGGACAGTATTAAGAAGTGAGCCATGCTGTACTGTATTTTACAATTTTATTGTCTTTCTGCATCTTGATTGCTGCTTTTGGGTGTTTTCCTTTGCATGTGGTGTTACTGTTTAAAATGGATGCTTAGTAGGATTGCTCAATGCTTGTTGCATGGATTGCTCCTTCTTGCACTCTGTCTTGAGGAGAGGAAGAGCAAAAGCTTAGAGCCCAAAAGTCTGAAGTCTTCTCTGCTTCTGCTGCATCCCTGCTGGTGGGCTTCAGCTCTTCACTTCTGGCTTGTTGAGCCTACTGTGTATGTGCAGGCACCACCAATCTCAGCATCAACCAGGCTCATACTCTCCAGCCCCAGAGCTGATTTGCTGTGAGCACTTCCATCCTCCTGTCTTCTTGAAAGATGCTCCTCTCTTTTTCAACTGAAATTCTGTGTGGAAGTGTTCAGTAGCACAGAGTTAATGTCACCAGGGAACTTGAATAAGAATATGAGTAGGCTTTGCCATGTTTTAGCTGTAAGGACAGAGATGCATGTGAAGGTCAGTTCAGTGCTGTAGTGTGGTCTATTCACCTCCAAAAAAACCCAAAGCTACTGGTGAGGGGAAGACAGATGCTGTTTGCATTAAGGTGAAAGGAATACCCTTCTCTGATAAACAGCCTGAGAGGCAAATGCAGGAAAATTTATTAGCCCGGGAAATGAAGAGCTGTGTTATTTTAAGCTAGTTTTCCCTCTCAACCTTCTGTGTGTTTTAAAGTAGGAATACTTGTAATGGAATCCAGTTACTTAAGCCTAGGGGTTTTATGCAAGGATGTGACTTAGAGTAGTATCTTGCTCCAATTGCTTTATATTGCTTTTTTTTTGCCAGTGTACTTCTCTTTCTTTTGGGAAGGTTACTTGTGAAAGCACACTCCTCTTGCAGGAGTGAGGAACATAAGTGTCTCCAGCAAGGAAGTCCAGCTGGAGCTGCCCTAGGTGTTAGTCATTTGGGTCAGTGCACTCCTGTGTAAGGAGCAAGCGAGCTAGCAAGAGGTCCTGAGGCTGTGAGAGCAGAACTGAGAGTAGGGTTTGGGGAAACCTGCTGTAATTTACCACCTGGGAGTTATTTTTTGGTAGGTGGGGGAAACACATTGTCTTTCTTGGTCATCTGTTTTCACTCCTAATCCACAGTTAGGATGGCAATCTCTGCTACAGAAGGGATGATAGTCAGAAACTTACTTTCCTACATATTTTAATGGAAATGCAAAGTGTGATTCTTCAGGCTTGTATGTGAACATAGATGTGGGATAAACTGTAGCTTGTGGGTAAAACATCTTATCTTATGTTGGGCTTGAATAGTTTAATCACTTGCCTAATTAGATTTAGGGTTGCTGCTTGTAACTTCAGATGACTTCTGTTGCTCACTTATTGATAGGCTTTAGGAAACCTAGGTTCCTAGAATAAAGTGAAACACTTTTCAGATCGAGTACATTGATATCTGCTGACTTCCTTCCCCTGTAGTATGTCTAATTGCACAGAAGGATTCTGCCTTAAATCTGCTATTTTTTGACTCCTGAATATTTAACCATGCTAGAGTGTTTTTCCTTTTTTTTTTTTTCTTCCAAATCTGTGCAACTTCCCAGGTTCCTGGCGTTGAAGTCTAGAGCAGTACACCATCACCCACTGGATGAGTCATTAGCAGAGCTGAAATCCTGATCCACAATATAAGCTGCTCTGTCTAGCACCAGAAAAGAGCTATATGCAAAATTTGCTGCTGAGCTTGCAATTTCCTGCCCTGCCCTCAGCAACAGATGATGACACCTAAAATCCTGCTGTTTGGTTGTAGATTTTGAAAGAAACCTCTTGTAGCAGTTCTGAAAACTGGAGATGAGATGTCCAGAAGCAGAGCCTCAGGGAAAATGGTGCCTGTCTCTTTGTTTCTTGTACTCTTTTTTTCTGTTATGTCATCTTTCCTGGTTCTTTCTCTCCTGAGGGTTCTCATGTGTTTCTTTTGCAGCTCAGTTGCTTGTCCCAAAGAGGGTGGGCAGTAGCTGTGTAGCTCAGGTTGAGGCATGGACTGTGTATGTGCAGCACTTACTGTCTAGTTGACTATACAGGATTTGGATTTGGTTGCTTGTATGGGGTTGGTTTTTTTTCTGGTTTTCTACCTCCTTCCTGTTTTCTCCGGTTAAATAATCATGAGCCATGGTGTCCTAGGAGTCTGCTACATCAGTCATGCTGGCATTGGAGGGACAGCTGCACTTCTTGAGGAGCTCTGTGCTCACTGGACAAGCAGGAGCCAGGGGTGAGAAGCTCAGCTCTAGAGATGTTAATAACAAAAGTTTTTCCAAAGGATTTTCATTTGTGTTGGAAGAGTACTATTGAAGCAGGAAGGGAGGAAAGCTGCAGTGAGAGAAGGGGAATGGAAAGTGTGGGATAAGCTCAGTGGAGCAAAAGCTTTTGTTGTTGTGAAGAAGAAACTTTTGCAGAGACTGAAGAGTCTGGTCTCTTTTCTGAAGTCTCTGGTCCCTGCTTTTAGGTGCAGAGCTGTGCAAGGGTGTTTGTAGGTACAGAAAGCAGAAGGTAGGGAACTATCTATGACTGCTACCACCCAACCGACACTTACTTATGTTTCCATGCTACTCTTCTCCGTCCTCCACCACTGGATTCTTGTTCCAGCAAGTCCCACTCATAAGAAGCACATGAACCTGTTGGGTGGGTCTGGAGGAAACCACAAAAGTGATGCAAGGGCCGGAACACCTCTGCTGTGAAGACAAGTTGAGAAGAGTTGGGGTTGTTCAGCCTTGAGGAGAGGAGGGTGCTCCAGGGAGACCTTCTTGCAGCCTTCCAGTACTTAAAGGGGACCTATAAGAAAGATGGGGATGTTTTAGGAGGGCCTGTTGTGACAGGACAGGGGGTGATGGTTTGAAACTAAAGGAGGGAGATTCAGACTAGATAGAAGGAAGAAATGTTTTATTGTGAGGGTGATGAAACACTGGCATGAGTTGTCCAGAGAGATAGTGGAAGCCCTATCCCTGGAACCATTCCAGGTCAGGTTGTCTGGGGCTCTGAACAACCTGCTGTAGTTGCAGATGTCCCTGCTGACTGCAGGAGGGTTGGACTAGATAACCTCTAAATCTCCCTTCCAACTCTTAATGATTCTGTGATTGTGTCCAAACGTTGTCTGTCATGGCAGAAGAGGATGATGTGTGTTCTGATGAACTTAACAGTTATGCTTAAAGAAAAGTTACATGTCCTAATACAAATTCAGTTGCTTTGTCCCACTGGTCCCAATTCTGTCTTTGGATATGTGTCAAAACTTTTGGGGCCCCACAGCTTTTTGTTGATTGCTAGATTCTGTTCTAAAATCCTCAATTTGCTGGACTGGTCTTTCACTGTAGCTATTTTTTGTAATTTATAATTGTGGTGTGGACATTTCCTACAACCTCCAGGGCCTTGTTCATGTTTCTTTGCACTGGAATCTGTTTACTGCCTCTCTCCTGTGATTTCGGTTTAAATTAGATCCCATCAGTCACAGGAAGAGTGACCATGTATCGTTTTACATCATGGCTTTCTGATCTAATAGTTCAGTGTGGGGAGAGAAGAAGGTAGATGGAGAACTCTTCTCCTGCTGTTTTTTCTCCTTGTGCTGGCACTGTTGTTTGTCTTGTTCTGCAGTGATCTGCTTAAGGAGACTGCCCTGCCAAAAATGAGTCACTTCGGGCTCTTCATGCTCCCTAGACTGTTTTGCTGTAGGTCAGATGAGTTCCAGCACTGGTGAGGCCACAGCTCAAATCCTGGGTTCAGTTTTGGGCCCCTCACTACAAGAAGGACATTGAGGTGCTGGAGTATGTCCAAAGAAGGACAACGAAACTGATGAAGGCTTTAGAGCAGAAGTGCTGTGAGGAGCAACTGAGGTAACTGGGGTGGTTTAGTCTGCAGAAAAGGAGGCTCAGAGAAGAGCTACACTTGCTACAACTACCTGAAAGGAGGTTGGGGTGAGGTGGAGGTCAGTCTTTTCTGCCAGCTAACAAGTAAGAGGACAAGAGGCAACAGCCTTAAGTTGTGCTAGGGAAGGTTGAAGTTGGACATTAGGAAAAATCTTTTCCCAGAAGGGTTGTGGAGCCTGGAAGAGGCTGCCCAGGGGAAGTGGTGGAGTCACCGTTCCTGGAGGGATTTAAAAGACATGTAGCTGTGGTGCTGAGGGACATGGTTTAGTGGTGACTTGGCAGTGCTGGGTTAACAGTTGGACTTGATGATCTTAAATTTCCAACCTAAGTGATTCTAATTCTATGATTCTCTAATTCTGGTAGCCAAAATCTTGATGCTTTAGATTGTTTAAAAATGAAGGGGGCAAGAGGGAAGTGGCAGAAATCTGTTCATCCAGAAGTCATCTTGACTAAAATTTCTTGGCTTCCAAAGAGGTGGATTTTCAAGTTGCCAGCTTCCCAGGATTTTGGTAGGATCTCATCACAGCCGGAATTGTCACTTCAGTGCTGTCGCTGGTTGTGCCTGAAATGAAAGTATGGAAGTTCTAATATGAAGAAATATTTCCTTGCCAACAAATGAAAATAATGCATGTGTTCAGAGAAATACTAGTGTGGTGTACCAGTATAGACTAGCTTGTTTCAGGCACAGTAAGTAAGCCTTGGGGTGAAACCATGTTTCTCATAAACCAACCTAGAATTTGTCTCCTTGCAGCTTTGCTTTTTTCTTTTTGCTTCTCAAACTTCCTTTCAGCACAGATTCTGAATAAATGGAGGAGGTAGGTCCAAGTAAGAATGTATCTTAGTGTATAAATGGATGTTGCTTTAGAATAACCTTTAGTTGTAGAAGCTGGTCTATATTTTCATTTTTAAGCTTTATTTTGGGGAGGAATTGGTAGTTTGTTATGCATCTAAGCAAGAGATGCTGACCATAACTGTCAGTGTTCCATCCTGTCCTGTGTATAGTCTTAACTAGCTGTGCTTTTTCCCTGATTCCTAATCTTGGAGCAGTGATCATGTTCTTAAAACTCTTCAAGGTGTCTTAGTACCTTTGATGCAAGCTACTTCCTGCAGCCACAATAGCCATTTTTAGCATGAATGATGTTCCAAAATTCAGTAGTGCATTAGTTTGCAGGTGGGGTGGCTGCTCTGCCTCAAACAGTGACCTGACCAGACTGTTCTGTACCCTGGCTGGTGCATGTTCACAGTGCTCCTGGTGATGTGCATGTCCTGGTGTTTGTGGGACAGTGGTATTTTGGAGAGGTGGCACTTGGCTGTCTGACCCTGTTGTAAGAAAGGTTTATGTGACTTGAAGGAGAGCAGCAGAGTTGCTGGAACAGTTCCTGTTGGCAGGGGGGTAGCTTTGAGCTATTCTGAGAAGTCCCTTGAGAGAAGTGAGAAGGATGGGTGTAATAAAGCTGTTTTGGCTGGCTGGTTCTGGTCTGTAGGCTAAGGGCTTCTATGCAGAGGTGGTAAGAGCAACCGCCTTTGGTCTTCCTAGTATCTGACTTCTAAAGGAGGTTTTTGTCTTGGACCAGTGAGGAAGGTCCAATAGAAGGCTCCCAGTCCCACTTGGAGAGAAGTTGAGAGAGCATTATTGGAAACTTCTAAACAGAAATTCCTTCACTTGTAAACCTTTCTAAATGAAGAAATCATTGAGAAGTTGGGATAGGAGAACTGCAAGGGTGGAATATCAAAAAGGGAGGAAAGCCACAAACAAAAAGAGGGTTGGGGCAGGAGGCTCATAAAGCCAAACAGGGAGCCAGAAAGGTGGAGCCTGTTGTGGGTGCTGCTTCCCAGAGCATCCAGGCAGTTGGTGAATGCTGTTCTCTCCTCTTATAGCATTACATTTTGGGACAAAGGGTGTTGCTGAAAATTCCTCTGAGCTTCCTGTTTTCTGTGCCATGTGCCATGACTGGAGAGGTGAAGGTTTCAGGGAGACCTTCTTGCAGCCTTTCAGTACTTCAGTGGGCCTATAAGATGGGGAGAGACTTTTTTGCAGGGCCTGTTGTGACAGGACAAGGGATGGTGACTTTAAAAGAATGAGATTTAGACTAGATAGACAGACATTTGTTATGCCGAGGGTGGTGAGACACTGTCCTGGGTTGCCCAGAGAGGTGGCAGGTGCCCCATCTTCGGAAGCATTCTAGGTGAGGTTGTCTGGAGTTGTGAGCAACCTGCTCTTGTTGAGGATGTTCCTTGCTGACTGCAGGGGGCTTGGACTTAATGACCTTTAAAGGTCCCATCGAACCCGAAACGTTCCATTATCCTCTGAATACAAGGTGCTCTTCACATCTGTGGAACTCGGGCCCTCCGGGCAAACTTCCAGTCTGAGCTGCGGCTTCTTTGTGGGCACCAGCTTCCCCACCGCTGTGGGATAGGGCTGTGCCCCGCGAGCTGGGGCGGAGGAGTCAGGAAATGGCCGCATGGCGCGGGGGGCTGTGTCCTTGTGTTCGCGCCGTTCCCGCCTCGCCGTGGCGCCGCAGCGCCCCCTGCCGGCTCGTCCGAGCAGGCTCGGTGCCGGTCGCTCGGTGTTGCGACCGCCGCCGAGCCTCTCCTACTGGCGGGAGCTGGCCGTACTCCCCGCTGGCTCCGGGGTGGCGGGGGAAGCTCGTCCCGGTCCCTCGGGGGAAGGCCGCCTCCGCCCCTGACAAGGGTTAAGGCCGCCTCACCTCAGCCGCCCCGGCCGCGGCGGGAGGGAGAGAGGAGGAGAATCGCCGTCATTGCGGCGGTTCCCGCGCCCGTTACCTAACCGGTGACATAACGCGCTCCCTCCGCTCCGCTTACGAAACGCCCAGGGCAGGCTCGCAGACCATGCAGGGCCTGGCCGGGGTGCGATGGCTCCGGATTCCCAGACACCCGTTACTCCCAGGGTCTCCCTTGCTCCACGTCCCCCGCCCAGTCTCTCGGCCGAGTCGGGGAGTAGGAGTTCTCCTCCCAGAGTTTCACCGGCAGGTCGCAGGGGCGAAGGGGTGAGACCTTCACCCCGCATGTGGGAATCACCAGCCAGAGCCCTGCCTGGGCGGGACCGAGCTAGGACGGGAGTTCTGCAGGGGGGACGAGGACATAGGGGGCCACCGGGACGAGCTGTGCCAGCCCATGCAGTGCCCACAGAGCTTCCGCTGCCTCCTTGCTCTGCCAGGGAGAAGAAAGTAGCTGAAATATTCACAGAGGCTGGGTGTGAGCCTCACTTCTATAGGGAACCTGGGGAGTTTTCTACCGGGAAAGACCCTGCGCGTTTGCAAAGGCTGAGAGTGAAATAGAGAAGGTAGTGGTCGTTTATTTAGAGATGGGGAGGGAAAGGCAGTGTGTTGCCTGAGCTTTCCCTTCAGCCTTTAACGCAAACACCTATTGCAAAAACTCTGCTGATACAAATAAACCAGGGATTTCTAAATCGCCTTAGCATAAGAGTTTCCTTAATGCTTGATGGTAATTTATCGAGGGCATTTCTCAGGAGACAGCCTTCCAAATTGATTAACTTCGGCATGTTAACATCATTCACCCTTCCTCCTGTTCCCGCTGGATATAAACACTCAATTAAAGCAAATGTAATTAAGAGCGTGGGATAGAGGGGACCTCTGTGGAACAATAATTACCAAATATTCTAATTTTAGCTAAAACAATATCTGTATTTTAGGGCCAAAAATACGGGGTGCTGTTCATTTGGGCTTGGTTTCTGGTGCTGCATCATTGTCTTTCAGCTATAAGCAACCCCTTTTTATGAATGGTAGGTTTTGCTCAATTGAGGAGACTCCTCTGTTCTCTATTCCTTCCTAAAATCTGTGGGCTAGAGGGTGCTGCTGAGTGCTCACAAAAAATCTTCCTGACAATGCAGAGAAGGACTTTTCAGAAAGGTGTGGTTTGAGCTTGTTGAAGCTTCTGTTTGAGAGCTGCAGTGCACAAAAGCAGGATAATCAGATGACTTCTTACTTAAAATTGTGCTTGTGTATCAGCTTCTAGTGCACGGGCAAACGTTAAGCAAAATATTGCAGAGCATCTCACACTTGTTGTAGGCAGGAGATCTTTTGAAGAGAAGTTTTAACAGCTTTACTTTAAACTTTTTTTTTCTATGAACCATCTTGCTCTTCATCATAATTAGGTAAATTCCAAAGACTCTAGAAATTTAAATCCTTTTTGTGCTTCTTTAAGAGTTGCCTTTATAATGTCTTAGCAGCTGAATAAGGACTTGCCGGCTACATCAGCTCTTATCTGTGCTTTTCTTTGCATCTTTTTAACTGCACATTGTCTACTAAATATACTCCTAAAGCCACCGTTGTCTCTGGTGACAGCATGAGAAGCTATTTCCAGTACAACCAAGAGGGCTCTGCTTTTAACAGCAATAACGGCCTTATTTAGCATGAGAGGTTATAAAAGGTTTAGAGCCATTCCTAGCATAGCATAAACATACTCACCAGCTTCTCGTGGATCTTGGAGTGCCTGCAATCATGCTTGAACCTCTGAGAGGGGACACCCCTAGGGATGTTTTCTTTTCTCCTCAGAAGTGCTGTTTTAGTAGTTGGTTCCAGCAAGATTGCACAGATACTTCATTTCAAACCAGCGAGGGGGAAGGGATGAGGAATTGTATTTGATGTTGGCTTCTGTCTTGGGTAGCAACAGGCAGCTTGAATGATCTTGTACATCTGTTCTTGTACTTAGGGGCTGAAGATTTGGGTGACCTGAAATTTTGGATCTTCCCATTAGGTGGGAAAAGAAGCAGAATCTTTTACTGGGAGATACAGTAATGTCTCTAAACAAGATAGCTCTTCTTATTTAATGTATACTACTTTCAAAAACGATCTAGGCTAATTAGTGTTCTGAACCCCTTGATTTTTATTACCTAATGTAAGTGCTGGAGACTGTAGTGCTCACATTAGTTTCAGTCCACATTTGTCCTAGACAAGCCACACTCGGATGTAATAAGGATATGTTAGGTTGACTTGCTCCCTTAAAATTGTGGCTGTCCTGCAGCCCTGTAGTTCTGCACCCTCATGTGAAGAGTAGTGGGCTGAGTGGATGGGAGCAGCTCTTTCATGACTTGAGGTCATGCAGAGGTTCCTCACCTCCACATCTAACGTGACACATCTTATGTTGCTGCTGTGCTCGTCCTTTATCTCTGTGAAACCACCAGGAACTGGCTCTGGGGATTGGTCATGTCTCCTGGTTTCATCACTCCTGAGCAGCCTGATCTAGTTGGTGTCCCTGCTGGCTGTAGGGGGATTGCATTAGATGACCCAAACCATTCTCTGTGATTCTGCAGCACAGGAGTGAAGGAGGCATATGCTTGTACTCTTGCTTCCCCCTATATATAAGTTCAAGGGCCTGAGCTTGCTTTCTTCAGTTATCATCCTCCTGCCACCTTCACAAGGCCATGTGAAATTCCCTGTGTGATGCTATTTTGGGGCTTCAGGTGTGGAAGTCCCTATGCTTCAACTTCCTGACTTGTGAGCGGGTTACAGAGTTTGGACAGGAGTCTTGTTGCCACTTCAGCTGTTCTGCAGCATCCTTATTTTCATACCTCTGTGTCCCTAGAGCCAGCACTAACTTCTCAGTGTACAGCTTGTTTTAATGTTGCTTCTAGCCAAAATGAATAAAATATCATTGGGTGTCTTCCTGCCTCAATTTCTGTTCTACTTTTGAGCAGTCTAAGAGAGTTCAATTCCCTGTTCAGTATATAGCTTCAGAATGAAATCTCTCCAAGTTTTGCAGCCAGATTCCTTTTTCCCCAGACACCCTGCGGATGTTACAGGTTCTGCCTACCTCAGCTTCCCCATGTTTGTGTTGGAGGGGGAGGAAGTAAATAGATTGTGTGGGTGGTGGGGAACTTGACTGCTCCAAACAAGTAGTAAAGAGTTTTCAAGCTCTTCTACTTCTGCTGTGCTCAGATAGATATACCTTTACACCTGCTCTCTCCTGATCTGTTACACACTGTAGGAGCAGAGGTGTAAAACTTGAAACAAGTTGGGTTTTTTTTCTGGCCCTTGCATATCTTCCTCCCACATAGGCCCCTGAAGATCAGAAATCGACCAGAAGTAGTTTCTTAGGTAGTTCTGACTTTGGGAATACCTCTGTTATTTTTGGGGAGGTGGAATTTGAATTTATTTGTAAGGGATCAGTGGAAAACTTATCAGTAAGCTT
Organism: Galbula dea; assembly: GCA_013399015.1. Lineage (NCBI taxonomy): Eukaryota > Metazoa > Chordata > Aves > Piciformes > Galbulidae > Galbula > Galbula dea. The sequence goes on from VWZX01004771.1 coordinate 536,995, forward strand.
GAATTTTCATGGAGGTCCACAAAGCTATTGCAAAATGTAACAGATCCAGAGGGCTGAGAGATCCCTATTCTATTTTTAAAATAATTTTTAAAAGTCCTTGAACTTCAGAAACTTTTCTCAGTTTTAGAATTTTTAGCTGTCAAAACAGTCACATAGCAGAAATGTGTCTTAACAGTTGTCAGTCAGACACACAAACTTTTTAAAAGAGCTCCAAGGATGGAAGTGGCTTTGGGAAGGATTAGATGTTGTATTAGCTTTATGGGCTTTTCAAAGTCTTCACCAAAATTCAGCAAGGAAATGAAGCTGCCTCATGTTCCAAGAGAAAATCAAGAGGTCAGAAAATCCCTGTACAGTGTTGTGTAACTTCATGTGGTATCCAGTGCAGGGCAAGTGTGCTTGATGGACACACACACACACACACAGACATATTTTTCTCTTTAATGTGTAAAATCTGACTCTTTCCTGGAGGATAACCTTTAAAAAGGGTGACTCCTGTGGGTAATGTGCTGGTGCAGAGAAGGGGAAGGTGACAATGCAGAGTTATTTGGTATCTTGTAACATGTTTTAGTATGGCTTGGGCTCTTAAATGACAGGTTCTGGGAGAGCCCTTGCAGCTATTGCATCACTTGCCAAAAATAGCATCTTTACTGCATAAGGCAGCCTGTCTGCAGTGTGGATGGGTTTGAGAAATTAGTGATTCTGGTGAATGATGTTTGGTTGTTTCTGCCTCTCAGCTAAGCATATTTCTAGTCTAAATTTTAAGGCAGAATGAAGTGAAAGGTTTTATTTGTCTGTCTCTGGGGGTGGGGTGAGTTGAAAAATAGTAGTGTCCACAGTTGTGTCTGCAGCATGATGCTAAAAATACGTTTTTAAGCTTACTGAAATTACAGTTTAAAGACACTGATAAATATGTTCTTATATTGTAATTGTCTGGGGAAGGGAAGGAAAAAAATTGCTTTGTGCAGCATGAGGTAGTCTGCTGTTCTCATCAATCACTTGAAATTTAGGAGTGCTGTATTTAAATTGCAGTTATACAGTGCAAACAAAGTATAATGCTAATCTAAATTCTTACTAAAAAACCACACACCCCAAATCCCTTCCCTTGAAAAGGTGTGTTCGACAGTGGTTTTTTTTCCCCTTCTCTTATTCTGAAATCTTAGTCAAGATGTACCAGCAAGGGAGTGTTTGTATTCCAGTGCTGTTGCTGAACCAGACAGGTCTGCAGCACAGCATTTTATTTTTAGACTCTAGGTTGCCATTTTTATCCTGTAAAAAAAATATTCATCAGTGTCTGTGTGACAGGCCATCAGTTTTTATAAATGTGGGAGACCATGTTTTTTCCATCTCTCTCTCCCTCCTTCTCCTTTTCTGTCCTGCTGTATACATTGCTTTTCTTGGGGGGCAGAGGGGAGAGCAAGAGTAGAGGTTTTAATTCATGCATTAGATTTGTCAGGTCACCGCTCTGTAGCGTCACGCGCTTCATTCATCTTCTGCACTCGCCTGCTTACGCAGCTTGGCTTGTTGTCTGTGATGGATGAAGTGTTGTAGTGCACCTAGCTGAAGGGATGGGTAGGGGCAAAATGGGTTTGCTGCTGGGCTGATCATCTCTGCTGCCCTCTCTGCTCACCCTAAAATACACTGATGTGGCAGTGTGCTGTTGAGAAATGGTTTTGTGTATGTTTTTGGGGTGCTTTTCAGGTGTTCCTGGAGAAGCTGTTGAATTGTTTCCTGGAGAAGCTATTGAAAACTTGTTTAGGACACAAAAAATGATGTGAGGGCTGGAACACCTCTGCTGTGAGGACAGGCTGAGAGAGTTGGGGTTGTTCAGCCTGGAGAAGAGAAGGCTCCAGGGAGACCTTATTGCAGCTTTTCAGTACTTAAAGGGGATGATAAGAAAGATGGGGAGAGACTTTTCAGCAGGACCTGTTATGACATGACAAGGGTGATGGTTTTTAACTAAAAGAAGGAGATTTAGACTAGCTCTAAGGAAGAAATTTTTGACACTGAGGGTGGTGAAGCTGTCCCAGGTTACCCAAAGAGGTGAGGTTGTTTGAGGCTCTGAGCAACCTGATCTGCTTGAAGATGTCCCTGCTCAGTGCAGGGGCCTTTAAAGTTCCCCTCCCAACCCCAAACATTCTGTGATTCTATTCTATGATTCTGTGGTCTTTTTTCAATGAGTTCATGTAAGTCGGGTGACCTCTAAAAATAGTAGCAGGGACTTCTCTTCTGGTCTGGCTTATTGAGAGGTGGCTGGTGCATGGCAGCAGGGGCTCCAAGAAGTATGATTTTTGGATGGTGAGGCAGTAACTCTCCATAAGTGTCAATTATAGTACTAATTTCTCTTCATAGCAGGAATGCCACATGTTACAGTTGCTTTCTAGGGTGCTGGACTTCTGAATCTCCATAGTTCTGCTGTCTAAAAGATGTGTAGGTGTGGCACTTAGGGACATAGTTTGGTGGTGGACTTGCCAGTGCTGTGTTAAAAGTTGTACACAATAATCTTAAAGGTCTTTTCCAGCCCAAATGATTCTATGATTCTGTGTGTGGAAAACCTGAGGCTTTCATTAAGAGTTGCTCCTTAAGTCCTTAAAGAGCCATCTAGGTGAGCAGGGAACTCAGTGTGGACTTGCTGTCACTGGAGCAATTGGTAATGCTGTTGGCCCTTTCTTTTTGCTGCTGGACCCAAACATGGAGATCTTGTTGTTGTAGTGATAGGATCTTGCTTCTGAGTGACTCTTGAGTTGATTTTGCAGGTGTTGGGGGAAGAGTTGCTGCCTGTGGGCAGTGGGAGGCAGGAGCAGCCTCCTGATGGGGCTGAGCTATCTTGTGACCTGAGGTGGACCTGCCTAGGAGGGTGATGAGTCTCATGATAGTTTAGATGCCAACTTAGGTTTTACCCAAATGCTGGGAGGTATAGCATCTTGAATGCTAAAAGAAGGCTGAGATAAACAAGTGAAAATGGTGCAAATACTCTGTCAGGTTTTGAAGTTCCAAGTCAACCTGTCCTGATGAGTTTTGATGTATTTATAGCTTCTGAAATCTTTGGAGCACGATTACCCAAGATGGCTTCTTGTGGCAGGGCCAAACTCAAGTGTTATGATAAGTCATGGTAGGTCTTCACAAATATAAGAGCAATAAAATGGTTAGGATAATTATTACTGATACTTTTTGGGTCTAGAAGTGGAGATTCAGTATGCTTAGACTGTATATGCATACACATGTGTAAAGCCTTCTTTAAAGGGGAAAAAATAAGGGGTTTTGATCTTATTTGGAGAGGTTTAGACCTTCTTAAGGAGGGTTCTTAGGTACAGTCATGCACATCTTGCATATGAGTATATTATAAACTGAGCATGTGTTACAATGTAATTAGTAACCTCCCTAGATGTGTATAATTAAAAAATGGCTTGTGAATGACACTTTTATCAGTCATATTTCTGCTTCATGAGGTAATATAACACTATGCCTTTCTCAGGGTTAAAACTTGTTTTTCCTTCTACACAGGTAGGTAACTGTCCTGATTTATAACATTCCTTCCTAAAAACGGAACTCTTCATTTTTGTATGTTAAGGTTTGTAAGGTCAGGAAAGTGGCTTTGTGAAGAAAACAAAAGAGGCAGTGGTAGGTGGTATTCCAGAAGGAATTAAGCAACTCATGTATTTCCATTGTTTTGATCTGTTTGGCTATGAGGAGTTTGAAACCACATTATAAATAAGAGGTTAAGAACTGGAGGCTGGACCTCAAATGGTTGGCTTGAATGAGATTCAACAACTCCCAGTCTAAGGTCCTGCACCTGGGTCAAGGCAATCCCAGACATGAGTACAGACTGGGATGAGAGCTGATTGAGAGCAGCCCTGCCAAGAAGGACTTGGGGGTTCTGATGCACAAAAATCAGGACATGAGCCAACTATGTGTGCTTGCAGCCCAGGAAGCCAACCATGTCCTGGGCTACATCAGATGGTGTGGCCAGCAGGTCAAGGGAAGGGAATCTGCCCTTCTGCTCTGCCCTCATGAGACTCCACCTGGAGTACTGCATCTAGGTCTGAGACCCTTAGCATAAGACATAGACCTGTTGGAGTAGGTCCAGAGGAGGGTCACAGAGATGATGCAAGGGCTGAAACCTCTATGCTGTGAGGGCAGGCTGAGAGAGCTGGTCTTGTTGAGCCTGGAGGAGAGAAGGTTCCAGTGAGACCTTACTAGTGTGGCCTTCCATTGCTTAGAAAGTTATGAAAAAGAGTGAGAGAGGCTTTTTATGTGGGCAGATAACAGTAGGAGAAGGGCTAACGGTTTTTAATCGAAAGAGGAAATTTAGATGTGATGTTAGGAAGAAATTCTTTACTCAGAGGGTGATAAGGCACTGGAACAGGTTACCCAGAAAGGTTGTGGATGCCTCATCCCTGGAAGTGTTCAAGGCCAGGTTGGATAGGGCCCTGGGCAATCTGGTGTAGTGGCCCATGGCAGAGGGCTTGGAACTAGATGATGTCTGAGGTCCCTTCCAACCCAAGCCCTTCTATGCTTCTGTGATTTACTGTGGTGAAGGACAATGATAACCAGGCTGGATAAATGTTACGGGAGAAAGCAAATAAGGCAGAAGCATGCTAGTGAGTATGTGAAGTGGTGTGGCTGGTCTGAGCCAGAGCTAAAAGGCTTGTCCTGCTCCTCTGCAGCCTCATGTGTGCCTTTAGCAAGAAGGTGCCACAGTTCCCAAGTTCATCCTTGCAGACCTGAGTTAGCCCTGCTCTGTCCAAAAAAATGCTGAAAATCACAGTGCATGTGCTTGGGTACAGCACAGCCAGCCTGCTTCTCACTGGGGTATTGGTACCAGTTTGGCAGTAAGTAGGATGAACCCAGCTTGGTTCTCACTTGGAATGGTGTTGGCTTTCTGCTTCCCTTCTTAGGGATGTGCTGCAAGGAGGTTTGTTGCTTAGGGGCAGTGCTGAGTGAGTGAGCAAGTTCAAGGTATTTCTCATCTGGAAGGCTCCACATGGAGAAGTGCTTCAGTGGGAGATGACTTGGCTCTGAACGGGTTCTGAAAGCTGGCAGGCTGTATGATGGGAGAATATACCCCTGAATGTATCTGTAGCCCTTTCTTCTCAGGGATCATCCACTTGTCTTTCCCAGAAGGTGCTTTTTCTTGGGCACAGTGATTCTTGTTGCAGAGTTAGATGCTGCAGGTGTTTATCATGTTTGGCACAAGGCAGGGTGCTGATGAAGATGGTGAAGAAACATCCAAGCAGTTCTGTGGTTTAGGGTTCATTGGAGCTGGAAGTTAAGAGGAAAAAGAGTTCCTTCAGTATCAGTTTAGTCTTTGTGTTCACAGAATCACAGAATGTTAGGAGTTGGAAGGGACCTCGAAAGATCATCTAGTCCAACCCCACTGCCACAGCAGGATTCCCTAGACCAGGTCATACAGAAGTGCATCCAGATGGGTTTTGAATACCTCCAGAGAAGGAGACTTCCCAGTTAGCCTATTTTTGGTGTTGTGTTGACACACTGAAATTCTACTCTGTAACTTGCATTCATAATGAAGATTTTAATTCTGAAGATAGGAAAGGAGAATGACTCTTTTTTCCTAATAGATGGAATCTATTTAGATAATTTTGATTTATTAAATGCACTTAACTTTTTAATTCCTTTGCTATCTCCAAACTCAAGAGAGATTCTGATACAGGCTCCTATCAAAGGGTTGCCTGGCTGTCTAATCTTATCAATGTTGTTATATGCATTAGATTTTCCTGTTTAATAAATATATAAACTAAACCTGAGAATCCACAACTTAAATTTAAATGACAGTGAGAAAGTTAAGCAAAGTGATCAGTGTCATTGCTTACCATGAGCAGGAGATGGTGGAGAAAGCACCAAATCCCAACCTAGCAGATTGGTTGCAGAAAGAATAAGAGGAGATGATGCTGTCCCATGCAGGATGTTGTTCAGCTGTAGTTAGTCTGTATTAGATGCTAAAGGTTTATATGGATTAAAAACATTAGTGTAAGACCTTCATAGCTTTTCCTCTTGTGAATTTGTCCAAAATCACCAGCTGTAGTCCACCAAATCTCATTGCTGCAGACTGGAGTCAGGAAGACTCTCCTGGAGAGGTATCATGATGTGCTTTGCTTCTTCCAAATTTCTCCCCTCAGTACTTACTACTGAGCACTGCCAGAAACCAAGTCACCTGAATGATGCATTGTGCTTGAAATGTACCCAAACTTTCATTTAAAGACTGCTTCAAGACTTTGTGTTTGGTATAATTCTAAATAGTTCATATCCCACTCATGAAGCTGTGAAAGCTTCATGTGAAAGCTTTTTGTCAGCCAGTGTTTCAGAGATGTAGAGAAAAGGTGGTAGTTAGTGCTGCATTTTGGGGTCTCTTGACATGTCCAACAAAAACCTATGGAATTTCATGCCCACAGTCTGATCTTAAAAAGCCATTACAAGATGCTATTGCTTCTTTTCATGCCCCAGATGTTTTTAGAGATGAACGTGAAGGTAAGAGGATTTGAGTTGTAAGGGTTCCAGAAGGGAACCTCTTCCCATTTCAGATCTTTTTCATGAAACCAGAATCTCTGCTCTGTTAGGACTACTGTGTGTTTGTGTCTCATGTAATTTGTTTCTCCTATCTCTAGCTGCAACCAGTCTCTTTTCTGAAGCGATGAGCAGACACACTCTGGAAGTCAAATGGTGTGTTGAAATGGAGAGTGAGAAAAAGGAGTCTTTTCTCTGCCCTCTGACAACCTGAGGAAGCCTGAAAACATGCAATTAATTGAATGTATCAAAACCAATCAACAAATTGCAGTCAGGCTTTTTTTTGTTTCCTGTTTTCCTTCTGATCCATTAAATGGAGAGTGATAGACAGATTCTTGTTGCAAGTCTGTAGTTCCGTTTCCAGAGTTATGCCTGTCTTCTCCTTCACTGCTGTCCTACATCTTGCGGAGATGCCAGCAGGTCAGGTTCCTTACCATTACTGTGCTCTTCAGAGTCAGAAAGAAATTTTTTCCTTTGAGATATCCTAATTTCCAGTCTCAATTGTCACCAACTTAGATTTTCTTCCCAATGTTAACCTAAGCTTTTCCTTTTCTGGTGGTTACACCACATGAGCTTAAAGAGAGCAAACAAACCCCTCTTAAAATCATCTCCCAGAACAAGTAACTCTTCATCATCTTAGCAGCCCTTTTCTTTGCAGCTGTTCACATTTAAATTACTTAATGTATTATTGCTTTCTATTGCTGTGGGAAGCACCTCAGTGGAGGATACAATCAGGTTATATAAGTTGTCTTTATAGCTGCATCAGAATGGCAGTTGATAGTCCATTTTCTATCCAGCCACAGCACCCCAGGTACCTTCCTTCCACTGCTTACAACAGTCACCTCAACTCTAAGCAAAGTCAGGCTCAAGTGTGTATCTTGAAGGCTGGTGCCACAATGTCACCATGTAGTATCTGGCAATGTTATGGTTTTATTGTTCTGATCTATAAAGCCACCTAATTCTTTGCAGTGTGATGCTGTGATCCTTTTCCATAGCTAGGTTATTGGTGAAGTCCATAAAGCATTCCCTTCTTTGCATGGTGGGCACTAGGAACAGAGAGAGAGGAAACTACTGGAGAGAGTCCAGTGGAGGCTGTGAAGATGATGAGGAGACTGGAGCTTCTCACTGAGGAGGAAAAGGCTGAGAGCTCTTGGGCTGGTTAGCCTGGAGAAGAGCAGACCCAGAGGGGATCTGCTCAGTGCTTAGCAATATCTAAAGGGCAGGGTTGAAGACTTTATTCAGTGGTGCCCAGCAACAGGACAAGGGGCAATGAGCACAAACTGGAACCTGGGAGGCTCCATCTAAATGTGAGGAAAAAATTTTCCTGTGAGGGTGATGGAGCCCTGGGGCAGGCTGCTTAGAAAGGTTGTGGAGCCTCCCTCTCTGGAGAGATTCCAAAACCACCTGGACATGATCCTATGCAACCTGCTCTGGGTGACCCTGCTTTGGCAGGGGGGTTGGACTATATGATCTCCAAAGTTCCCTTCCCACCACTACCATAGCTGTGAGTCTGTAACAGTGCTGTACAAGATTTGTGCTGAGATCTGTCTCTAAGGTGTGTAACTAGTAATTTGATTTTCATCCTGATAAAGTCCCTTTTTCTTTTTGTCTGAATCTTTGTAGACACCTCCTCAGATCACTCCTTACAATAATCTAAACCTCTTTTTGTTTGATCCCAGTCACCTTCATAGATAGTTTCTTCTGGTCATCATATAAAGTTATTTCCTTTAACCTTGTAGGTCTGGAGCATCATTCTTGTCTAAACTGATCACACTTGTTAAAATTTTAGCAGAGTTGATTAAAAATGGATCTACCACTACATTTTGTCCCAGTCTCCACCTTTTTCTAAACTTGTATTTTGACACCTTGCATAGCTGTGACATGAAATGAATATGCCTATAGCTTTCCAAGATTTTGTTATCCTCTTCTGTTCGCAGGTGTTGGGTTTTGTTGCCATGTCACTGACTTGAATTTATTTTTCTGCCTGTTATCAATATATAATGAAAGAAGTGGGGAAAAAATATCTCAAATTTCTGCTAGTGACTTCTTTGGTGGCTCCAAACCCAGAGGCTCTTCAACCTAGGAGCTTAGTTCCTTCTCAGAAAAACAACTTATCTATGCATATTTCCAGTGGCAAACATACTGAAAGCCTTCAGATGGTGCAGATCTTCACAATTTTTCTGTTGTATTCACCCTCTCCTAGAGGCAGGAAGAACCAGCAAAGGTAACTTGAACAAGTTCTGTTCATGTGCTTTCATGACCTGGTTGTGCTTGCAGTGACAGTCAGCATCTGTCACATATTTCACATGAGGAACAAATGAGAGCTTGTTTTTGCCAAATACAAATACTCTGCAGTAACTCCTATGGCAGTGTCCTACTAAGCACAAGGCAGCTGTAGCTTTTGTGAATGCTTAACTTGGTCCCAAGCAGAAGATAGAATCTTTTTGGTTGGAAGAGACCTTTAAGATCATCGAGTCCAACTGTTAACCCAGCACTGCCAGGTCACCACTAAACCGCATCCCTCAGCACCACATCTACATACCTTTTCAGTGCTTCCAGGGATGGTGGCTCCACCACTTCCCTGGGTGGCCTCTTCCAGGGTTTTACAACTCTTTTGGTGAAGACATTGTTCTGTATATCCAACCTCAATTTCCCCTGGTGTAACTTGAGGCCATTTCCTCATGTCCCATTGTTTCTTCCTTGGGAGAAGAAACTGACCTACACCTCTCTCCAACCTCGAGTTGTAGACAGTGAGAAGGTCTCCCCTCAGCCTTCTCTTCTCCAGACTAAACAACCCACGTTCCCTCAACTGCTCCTTGTCAGGCTTATGCTCTAGACCCTTCACCAGCTTTGTTGCCCTACTTTTGGACTCATTCCAGCACCTTAAAGTCCTTCTTGGAGTTACTGGCCCAAAACTGAACCCAGTATTCGAAGTGGAGCCTCAGAAGTGTCGAATAAAGGGGCCAATCACTGCCCTAATCCTGCTAACCACACTGTTTCTGATCCAAGCCAGGATGCTGTTGGCCTTCTTGGCCACCTGGGCACTCTGCTGGCTCATCTTTGGCCGTTGTTGACTAATACCACTAGGTTCTTTTCCCCTTGGCAGCTTTCCAGCCATTCTGCCCCAGGCCTGCAGCATTCCTGGGGTTGTTGTGACTCAGGTGCAGGACCAGGTACTCGGCCTTGTTGAACTTCATCCCACTGGTCTTGGATCATGGATGCAGCCTGTCCAGATCCTTCTGTAGAGCCTCCCTACCCTTCAGCAGATCAACACTCCTGCCCAAATTAGTGTTGTTTGCAAACTTCCTGAGGGTGCTCTCAATCCCCTTGTCTAAATCATTGGTAAAGATTTGATCTGAACAACTTCCTCGCTATTGCAGAAGTGAATTTCAAGGCACTCTTGGCTTTCCCAGTCATTTTTCTGGGGGATCCTGAACATAGGAGATAGGAAAACAGATTTTCCCCCTCTCCTTGCACATCCCTCATACAGCAGCCCATGGCTAACAGAAGACCACCTTGTGGCAAAGATTGTAGTGTGAGCGTGTAGAAGACAACCAGCATGGAATTGGGGGAGCTCACAGAGGCAATTGGAACTGATGTTGTGTAAGCTTTGCCCATGCCTTTCATGATCTCTTCTGTGTGGTTTTCTTGTTGAGATTTCTAGATTGTTTCTACCTCTCAAGAAACTCTGAAGAAATCTTGAGAGTGCACTGCCCAAACTCCTTTTTTGCTGTAGTTCTGGATGAAATGGGAACTTGACAGTGCGGGGATATTTATAGAATATTTTTCTACCCACAATCCTGGCTCCTAGACACAAGCTGTTACCAAGCAAGTGTTGAGTTCTGGGAATCGAACCTTTTCCTGTAGCCTGTCTTTTCAAAGCCTGACCATTAGGTGTTAGCTCTTTTGTGCTGAAAAAAGCCCTTTATATGAGGTGGGGGTGGAAAAAAAGGATACTCAGAATTTCTAGGATTTCAGCTCGGGTACAGACAAGCTTTGAGGCTTCCTACTTCAGCAAATGAAATTGAGACTAGAAGTGAAGTTTGTCTTATTTTTGCACCGAGTTTTATGTTTTCTGTTGCATAAAAATGCAGGGAGTTACTGCTGTCTTATTAACTTGCAGCCAGCATGCTTATCTTCTTTGTTCTTTGTTAAATATGAGCTGGCATGTGTTAGACTGCGTTAGCGTTCGCTCTTTGGGACTTCAGTGCTTTCTAAATTTGGCATTGCTAAGCCGGTGCCCTGTTTGCTTGAATCAATTGGGGCTGCTATTTTTAGCAACAAAAGGGAATTGAAATAGCAATTTTCTTTCCATGTAATGGATCCCCAAGAGGAATACTGATGCAAGCTCTCTGTCATCCCCTAGTCCCCCCCTTCTTTCCCTCCCCAAAAGCACTCAGACGAAAGGCAGCTGTCACGGTTTGCGGCTGTATTAATCTTTAATCAATCGAGTGTTTTCTGCATTCAGGTGTTCGGGGGGGGGAAAAAAAGGGTCACAACGAGGATCTGCCTAGAATAACTAAGCACTCATGCATGGGCTGTGCAGTCAGAATTTGTGGGTAATGGCAGGGATAGACAGAGCAGCTAAAAATAGGATTTGCTTCCAGTGTTTCTCCAGTCTATTTTTGATTCTTGATTTTGATAAGGTTGATTGGGCTCTTACTAAAAATAGCTGTTCCTAGCAAGCTGAGGACAAAAAGTAGAATATTTTTAACCAGCACAGACTAAAGTACTTTTGTTGGCTGAAGATAATCTAGAAGCTTGGTATTGGTCAAATGCCAGTGATTTATATAAATCTGTAATAAATGAAGCACTGCTTGATGCCAAGCAGGGATAGTCTTCTCTTTCCTTGCCAGCTTTTGTTTTCCCCAGGAGCTGTCATATTCTTAATATAGCTTCTGTGTTTCGTAGCAGAAGAATCTCGAGTCTTCAGTTATTTATGTGTTGTACTTTAAACCTCTGCTAAGGTTATGAAGTTTCTCTCAACTATATTGCTTTAACAAGACACTCTAAGCTCCTAGTTTATTCTTTATCTTGATGTTTGCTACAGCTGGATGCCATGTCATGACAGACCCTTACTCTTTCTGGATTCTATCTTGCAGGACAGGGATGACTCTTCTGCATGAATGGAGAATGTAGCTGAGAGTCTAGCTCTGCAGTGGCCATTTTGACAACACATTTGAATCCCTCTCAGGGGATCAGAAATGTTGCTGAGCTGCCCTCCTCGAGAGCTATTTGAGAGCTTAGATTTTTGGCAGGAAGAGAATTCTGAAATTGCTGGACCTACATCTTTCTAGGGGGAGTAACAGTTAGTGGCTTGAGTTCTCCTTCCTAGTCAATGATGTGCATGAGTGCATCTGCAGTACTTTGAAAGCTTGCCTAAAACCTTAGGCTTTTCTTAATGAAAACAGGAAAATGGCTGGACTGGAATGGATTTGTAGTTTGAAGAGGGTAGTAGAGACTGTGCATGACAGTTGTTAGCCTCATTGTGCAGGTAGTCACAGCAGGGTGAGGGGTATGCCAGGTTTGCTAGCAGCAGCATGGCTAAAAGTATTCCATGCTTTATCTCCATTAGGCATCTCAAAAGCTTATTTTGCTGTGGAAAACGTGTGTGTGTGTATCTGAAGGCAGGCTTGATCTCTTTAAGCTTTGTCTTCACTGTAGTCTAACCTTGAATTGGGGAGTCACGAATCTATAATCTTGTTTCAGCATGATTGCTCTGCAGATCTGCAGTAGAATTTTCTATGCTTGCTGTTGTTCCTTCTCCCTGTGTCAATGCTGGTCCTTGCTCCTGTCGGGAGATGAGAGGATTTCTGCATGTCTGCCTCATGCTGTACTGCACCATTCTTTGCTTCTGTTTTGAGATGTTCTGGGTGCATAAGAAGGAGATAAAAATGTTCTTTCTGGGCCTGGAATATTCACTTTGTTTGCAAACCAGACTGCTGTGCTCTGCTGGGTGCTGCTTTTACTTGGCTGTAGAAGGGTAGTCCCTTTTTTAATAGCAGGGAATGTTTATGCAGTATAACTCTTAAGAGGTGGTGGGATGTTTTCTAGGTTACCTCCCTCCTTGGCAAATTCCTTCTCCTTTTGGAGAAATTGTCTATAGAAGTCTACATTTTTAGCCCCTAAAGTCACATTCCACTGGGCATATGAATCTTCTAAAGTCACTGGTTACACAGCAAGTTTCATAGAGTTGGTCTGTGGCTCTTTGTTAGTAACAGGAAAGCTGTTCCCTTTTAGTGCAAGACCACATGTCTCACTGCTGGGTTCATTTAACTGTGCCCTGTGTTTGCCTTGAGTTTGGTACTGGGCAGGAAAGGATTCTAATGCTTATGAATTGCATCATATCTGTCATATATGTGACAAAAGCTGTGGAACATGCCATGTGAAACATGAGGTGGAGTGGACAGGTGGTAGATAAGGTTTAGAGAATTAATGAGCTATTTTTCTCACTAACTAGTCCAGTAGTAGAGGCTGTGGTGGATTCTTGTGCACCTGCTGCAGTGGATTCCTTTGTAGCTATATATTTAATTGAAGAGGTCATTGTAAGAAATCAAAGATGTAGAAGGAAACTTGAAGCAGGAGCTGAAAAAGGGTTTTTTTCCTTCCCACTCAATAGAGGAAGCAAAACTCAGGCATAGTCTTTAGGTCAAAGGCACTGTTGTACTGGCCTTAGGTGGAATTTTTGTTGATTTATAGAGCTGATTCCATGATGTGTTAAGGGTAATACTCAGATCAGCAGTTAAATTTTTAATTACAGTTCTTGTGCAGAGGACCAGTTTATATACAGTAACAGTTGAAGGAGCTACAGCCTACATATGGCATAATGTCCTTCAGCAGTATAAGCAGATGATGCCACATACTGCTGTCTGTGTTCAGAGACCTTGATGCTACACTGGAAGTTCCTCAATACACACTTAGACTTTAGTAAGGCTGCATCCAAAGCATTGGTGGGTTCAAAGTCACACTTCTGTGGTGCACACTAGTGGCTAGCATGAATGGTTATTTTAAGAGTTTTACCAGCTTTCTCTTCTTGTCTACCTTCTTGAACAGTAGAAGGTCAGTTGGAGTATTAGACTGTTTGTGCACAACTGAAATGTTCAGTGAAAGGAACAAAGCTGGTGAAGGGTCTAGAGCAAAAGTCCGATGAGGGCAAGCTGAGGGAACTGGGGTTGTTCAGCCTGGGGAAAAGGAGGCTCAGGGGAGACAACCTCCCTCTGTACAACTCCCTGGAAGGAGGTTAGAGCGGAGTGAGGGTCAGTCTCTTCTCCCAAGGAACAAGCAGTGAGACAAGAGAAAACAGTCTCAAGTTGTACCAGGGGAGGTTAGTTTGGACATTAGGAAAAATTTGACCTGGCTGTTGGTAACTTCTTAGGGTAGAATATCTCCAGCCCATGAGAGGGCATCTAATGATTAGTTAGGAGTGAGCTGTTCTTAGAGTATGGTCCTGTTAATGGATATCTCTCCTCTACTGCCCCAAAAGTTGGGAGGAAGATAGATGTTGAGTTCTTTGCTTAAAATCAGCCAGCACTTCAATACAAGCTTCCATTCAGGCAAACTTTTCTTGGGTGGACTAGCACACAGACTGCCTGGGCACTCTTCTTGCTTCTCTTCTGGAGATGGCAGATGGCTGAAGTGGGAAGCTACTACAGTTAAGTCTGACTACTCAGTGAATGTGTACAATCACGAGCTGGTGCAGCTTTCTTGTACAGACAATAACTTATTCCTACCCTACTTGCTTTGCTTTCTTTAAAGCACTGCCAAATGCAGCCAGTTTGTAAGTTTTGTTGGAAGGCAGTCAGTAGAAGAAGCAGAATTTAAAAGTGTAATCCACACTTGGACTTAAACTAGCTTCAGCATATCAAGTTGATAGTAAAAATTTAGTTAAACTGACAGAGCTTTGGAGTGGTTAAAACTGCAACACTTGGCTCTGGTGTGGAAACTAGAGAAAAATGTAATCAATAGGAAAGACGTTGACTCATAGAAACATAGAATTGTTTTGTTTTGAAAAAATCTTTGAGAACATCAACTCCAGCTATTAACCCAGCACTGCCAGGTCACTTCTAAACCATGTCCCTCAACACCACATCTGCATATCTTTTCAATCCCTCCAGAGATGGTAACTACACCACTTTGTGGGTGAATCTTGACTCTTGTGATGTTGGTCCAATCAGTTGCCTTTACCTCAACTCTTTTGCTTACTTTCACACCACAGGGTTTAAGTATTGCTTTCTGCTCTGACAAGTACCTGCCTGGGCAGCCTTTCAGACCCACCAGACTGCTGTCTAGGATCCCATAAATAGGCAGTAGCTGCAGCTCCCTGACTGGACTAGGTGCTGCTGGTCAGCAGCACGATGGGTCTTTGTTAGCACAGAGAGGTAGTACATATCCCATCCCTGGAAACATTCCAGGTCAGGTTGTTTGTTGCTCTGAGCAAGCTGATCTAGTGGAACGTGTCCTTGCTTGCTGCAGGGGGGTTGGACTAGATGACTTTTAAAAGTTCTATCCAATGCAAATCATCCTGTGATTAGTGCATGTTTCCCATCGCAGTCCCCTGGTGCTGACCTCGATGGCCTCTACACCAGTGTGGCTGTTGTTGGTAAACCCATTTGCTTAGAGTGGGTGAAAGCTGAGCCAGGTGACTTCTCTTGAAGGGCCTTAGCAAGAGAAGCATGGCCTGAAAAAAGGTGGATTTTGGGTTCTGTGTTGAAAAGCAGTCCTTGTATCACAGAATTACAGAATGGTGGGGGTTGGAAGGGACCTTTGGGGTTCATTTAGTCCGAGTCTCCTGCTAAAGCAGATTTGCCTAGGTCAGGTTGGCCAGGATCATGTTCAGGTAGGTTTGGAGTCTCTTCAAAGAAGGATACTCTGCAACCTCTCTGGGCAAACCTGGGCCAGTGCTCAGTCATCCTCAAAGGAATTTTTTCCTCATGTTCAGATGAAACCTCTTAGGTTCCAGTTTGTGCCCATTGCCCCTTTTCCTTTCACTAGGCACCACTGATTGGCCCAATCCTCTTGACCCCTGTTCTTTAGATATTTATCAGCATTGAGAGTGTCCCCTCTGGGTCTGCTTTTCTACTGGCTAACCAGCCCCAGGGCTCTCATCCTTTCCTCCTCAGAGAGATGCTCCAGTCCCCTCAGCATCTTTGTAGCCTCCATTGGACTATCTCAACGAGTTTCATGTCTCTCTACAGCTAAGGAACCCAGAGTTGGACACAGTAGACCAGATATTTCCTAATCAGGGCAGAGTAGAGGAGGAGGAGAACCTTCCTTGACCTGCTGTTCATGCTCTTCTGAATGCATCCCAGGATACCATTGCCCTTAGCTGCAAGAGTACATTTCTGGCTCATGCAGAATGTGTTGTCCACCAGGACTTCTGGGCTCCTGCTCACTGACTCCCACTTTCTCTCTCAGGCTATCTGACTTCTTTCTTGTGAAAAACTGACCTCTGCCTTGTCTAGTTTCCCTCCTGCAGGAGCCTGGCCTTTGTGGCCTGCAATGACATACCACTTTGGCCCTTCTCTGTGAGGCTACTTTCCAGCAGGGCAACCCCTAACCTGTACTGGTGTATGGGGTTACTGCACCTGGGTGCCAGACTTGTCCTTGTTGAACTTAACGAGGTTCGTCTCTACCAAACTCTTCACCCTGTCCAGGTCATTGTGTTCTTCAGGATGGTGTCACAGAGTAGGAGACAAAGTTATCCTTTTCAAAGTGGAGCTGCTAATGAAACGATGGCATTAGTGCCTCCTTGTGAGAAGAGCTTTTCGTTTATTGCCAAGAAAAACTAGCTACATGTTTTATTTTGATGTCTATGCTGTTACCTGCAGCAGAAGCAAACCAATAATGTGTATCAAATAGGTGCCTGTTTATGCAGAGGATGGCTCAAGCCCTTTTCTCTCCCTCCCCCCCCAATGGGATTTTG
This sequence comes from Galbula dea, assembly GCA_013399015.1. Taxonomy (NCBI): domain Eukaryota; kingdom Metazoa; phylum Chordata; class Aves; order Piciformes; family Galbulidae; genus Galbula; species Galbula dea. The sequence goes on from VWZX01004771.1 coordinate 553,436, forward strand.
TAATGTTTTCACAATTTATCTGTTTAAATTTCTCAAGTTCTGTTCTGGAGGGTACTTTAACCTCTGGACTGAAGGTTATTTTATCTGGAGTAGAGTCTAAGAAGAGAGGAACTGACCTGTTACTCATAGTTCAGTTAGAAATCCCTGATCTTCAGCTTCTCTTAAGTATCAAGCTCCAACCAATTCTATTACAATTTACCTAAGCAGTGGATTCAATAAATGAGGTAAATATCCTTGGCTGAAATTGTACTTGCACTTTACAAAGCCTTTAAAGTGCTACAGGTGCTTTTTGGAGGCCCTGCCTTACAGACTGTGTGCACTCTCAGCTGAGGCTGCTAGATGCTGAACAACTTGCAGTGTCAGAAACCAGTATTTTAAGATGCTAAGCTTGTTCTCTGGGAATAAAACCATTAAGTCCATGAATTTTGAGTTGGAGGGAGGCTGAATGATCTGTGTTATAGGGAATGTCTGTTCTTTCGGTACCTTGCTAACTGTAATGAAGGAAAGAACCTCCTTCACTGAGTCATTGAAGTTGAATGTTTTCCACATTGGGTCGACTTAGAAGATGTCTGACTGCTGCTGGAAGCCTAACAGGGAGTGATACTGGTGCAGGTTTTCACTGTGCTATTGTTTTTTTAATTGTTTTGCTGAAGCAATAATGATTCATGTGACAATTCATAATGTGAAACCCAAGATCAGCAAGACTGGAACTGAAGCTTGTTAGTCCTCAAACTGAAGGAATGGTGCCATCTTGCATGAGTGTGTTGCTCTCTGACTCAGTGGGCAACAGTACTGGTACAGGTTTGATTGCAGGCAAGTGTGCTTCTGGGAATGTATTTGTGATTTCTTCCAAATGATCTGGGGTTTTTAATCATTTGGACCAATGCTTGACCTTTATTCATGTGGATTTGTTTCTGTAACCCAACTATTACTCACACTTTGCCCAAAGTAGCAAAATGGTGTGACACAGATACTTGGTTTTCCCAGTAATATTCACTGGGGCTGGCAGTGCAGCAGCTAAAACTCCATTTACTAGCTGCAGCATCCTGTGTGTGCAGTATGTGTAAGTGTGCTAACCATACAGTCCTGTGTTTCCTTATGCACTGTAGCTATAGCATCTTGCAAACTAACCTGGAAACCAGGGAAGGGATAAATATATGTATATGTAACTTTATCTGTGAGCACCTATAAATCTAGTTCAAGTCAGGGGCATGACTGGATCTTTTCATTCTTAGCCTCCTAGTGCCCTGTTGGCTGGTTATCCAAACTCAAATAAGACCTTTGCTGGTGGCTTCATCACTCGGTATTGCATCCACTTATTTATAGCTAGCAGGCTCAGAAACTGAAATGGCTGCAGCACTTCCTAGCTGTTACTACTCAAACAGAAATATACTGGCTGCTGTTTGCATGCTAACTGTTATGGGTGATCTGCAAGCAGTGACTAATCAAATCATCTGCAAACACTTCTGGTGTCCTGAAGGGATGTTACTGCTGAATCCCAGTGCTGGACAACACCTCTGTCTGCTGTTGAGTTTCACTCAGGTAGAGGTTGATCTGAGAGATGAACCAACACTCTCCATTCAGCTTTATGAAACATTAGAGCCATTAATTTGGGCATGCCTGCATTCAGGAGTAAGCAGTGGAAGCACAAACCAAGATGTTCTGATCTGAGATGAAGACAAAGTCCAGTATATTCCATAGCCACTTTGGAGAGTGAGAGCAGAGACAGACAAATGAGTGGAGAGCTACATGAGTATGGATGTTGAGGTGTGAGCATTGGGTTTGAAGGAAGGAATTGCTGAGAGAAAAAGGAAGTGGTGCTGAATGTGCTTACTTCAAAAAGTAGTTAAAAAAAGCAGATTCTGGATGGAGGAATTGCTGTTTAGTGAGCAAATTGAGATGATCAGCTACTGGTGTGGTGAAGAGCCCTGGAATAATCTGTCAGACTAATGGCATGTTGAGTCACTCAGAGCTTCTCACTGTGTGGAAAAGAATCCTAGAAAGACTTGAGGCTTGACACCAGTCACCCAGTCACCCAAAGATGAAAATGTTTAAGCTCTAGGAGCCCAGTCTGCAACTGATAGCTGCACCATTCACTCCTGCTTGGTCAGAGGGATCTGAAATCTACTGGAGTCACTTGCAGAGACCTGTTGCCCATGTCCTCAAATGTTTGTTTTATTGAATGCTTACAGGCTTGAAGATTTTTTTTTATTTTACTGTGTACTTAAAACTAAGTAGAGAGCTGATTTAATGCCTGTGATTTTGGTTTTTTTGCTAATGGCTTGGCAATCTCTTAGTCTGCACAGTTCTGAAAAAGTGTAGAGAGCCAGAGGACTGGCAGGAGAAGGGATACTGAACTTGGTTCTTGAAACAATTGTTAGGCTCCTAACTTCATCTCTTACCCTCTTTTCTTATATATGGAAAGATTTTTAGTGTGAGTTTTCTAAGAGATTTATTAGAAGTTGTAAATCTATTGCAGAGACTCTGATGTGCTCTTGGCTGGAATGATGACCTCTGAGGACTTTAATGACCTGCTAATGAACACCCACTGCAGTTATTTCTGTGAGGCAACTAATGTATATCTGTTTCTTTTGGTTTTTTTATAGTTGTCACAGGAGCTACTGATGGGATTGGAAAAGCCTATGCAGAAGAGGTAAGAATTCTTAGCACTTGAGAGTGTATCTCTATCCTTGGCAAGGTGTCACACTGTCTTAACTGTCCATAGCTCCTTCCTCACCTTAGCTGTGGAGAAAGAGGCCTCCTGCCTTGGCTTCTTCTGGTGACCAGCCAAAAGTAGTATACATTTTTGTTAGTTTCCTTTATTTGTGAAGTCTATTTTCAGCCCTTACCTTGCAGTTTTTATTTTTGCCTTTTTTTTTTAACCTGTTACAATTATTGTAACTTTCTCAACCCTTGGTATTTCCAGGCACTGCCTAAATGGCATTTCCAGCTGCCTGCAGGACGTTCCAATTATTCCCCATAGTTCATGAAGTCTCTGAAGCTGGATTTTACCTCTTATCTTTTTTTACTGTACTTTTTGCTCTTGATGGATATGTGGGCTGCAAATACAGTACTGGAATGTATTGCTTAAGACAGAAAGTGCCTGTTAGTATGGGGTAATTTAGCCTTTAAGCCTAGAGAACATCGTGACAAATAGTGCTGACTCTAACATTTTATAGCAAAAATAACTTTCATCTCCAGCCTCAGTATCAAAAGGGAGCCTGTCTGTCTCATTTTTTTTGTGTTGTCTGAAATACCAGCATGACTTTGTATGAGATCAGCTGTGAGAGATTCCCTTTTTTGTTCTTCTGAGCCCACAGGGAAAGTAGCATTCCTCTTCAGGGGCAGTCCTCGTTTGTCAGACTCCTCTTCTTCCCTGTGTGCTCTGTGCTACCTGCACCCCTGGCCCCCAAATTCCTTTCAACTTTGCAGAAAGTAGAAAGATAGATGATTCATAGGGTTGTATGGTTCTGTTTTGGGTTGGAAGGGACCTTTAAACTTAATTATGAGGAATAACTTTGCTCTGACTTGCAGAGGTGGTGTTAAAGTTCTGTAAAGTATCTTCTGTTGTTTTCCTGTTTGCTAAATGTTCTTCTACAGTTGTATTGAATCACTGGGAAGGGAATGAATTTGATGTGAAGGGAATCAAGTAAGAAGTAGCATGGAAGTGTTTGTCCTGGTTTTCCCTTCAAGTGTCTGTCTAAGATTGTAAATTTTTTCAAACTTGCTGGTCAGATGTTGTTGTGATGTTTGACAAATTATCCAGTTTTTTTAATTAATATACTACTTGGAAGTGATTTTTGACTGCTTTTATGTTTCCTCTTCTGTTTTGTTGCAGTTGGCAAAACGTGGAATGAAGGTGATTCTAATCAGTAGGTCAAAAGAAAAACTGGACCAGGTTGCTAGTGAAATAAGTGAGTTGAAAACTTCTTTCCTAAACTTCACAAGCATTCTAATAACCAAATGTAATTGCACATTAACATGCTCATGTATACAGCTCTGATTTTGAAGAAGGCTTACTCTTGTGCCCAGTGTTGGTGTTACAGGTAGAAGTGGTAAAGGCATTGCAGATAAATTTTTACAGGGCTTCATATTTAACTTCTGAGAAAAATAGGACTTAATTCTGGAATAAGTACTTGTAAAACTGTTAGTCTTCCATAAGAACAGCTTACCAGGGCAAACCAAAGTACCACGTATGCCCACAGTAGCTGTCTAAAATCATCATAAGGTGTAAAACATGGAGCTGTTACTTCATCTGGATGTTCCCTCAGCTTGAAGGAAGTTGGATTTCATGGGTCTCAGCCATAAGGGTGGTTTCTTTGTAATTCACAGCTGTTGAAAACATATACTTTGTTAGTCATTCTGTCACCACAAATGTCCTGTGGGTACCTTCCCTCTTCTACCCCTTTGGTGTTTTTTGGTTTGCAGTAAAGCATAGTCAGAGAAATGTAGAGAATGAGTTAATGTGTTTAACAACCTGTGTTAGGGATTATTTCTTCAGTGTGTACGTAGTGAATAGCTGTAATGCAAAAATGAGGGAGAAACTTATGCATTCCCATCACAAATGTAAAATGGATCAGTTAGGAGAAAGCTTCAAGTCTCCTGCTGACAAATGGTTTCCTAATCTGAGCAAAATATAACCACAACACACAAGAATGTCTCTCTTGTATTAAGGCAGATTTCATGTAAGGTTATTAGTTTATGCAGAGTATGTCAAGATAGAATGAGAAATGGAGCCTTGTGTGTGAGGGTTTTTGATGAGCAGGACTGGAAATTGTGTACTGTAAAGGAGGTTTTTCAGCATAATGATACTGGGTAAAGAAGTCCTAAAGATGATGCTTGTATGTTACCCTCCCTGGTCTTGCTTAGACTTTCCTGAAATGACTTGTGTACATAATGCAGATAATTGTTAAGACCTACTCTCTTTCAGAGATCATAAACATTCATTTGGGTTGAGTTTAAAACTTCTAATTTGTTAGTGGTAGTGCTCTACTGTAAAGTATAATCTGTAAGTCAAGCCTCAACAAACTGTCTGAAGTTGTAAGGGACTGCTTAGTGAATGTAAGGGTGACTAAAAGACCCAAGAACTTCTCTTGCTTAATGGTAACTGTTTTACTCATTTGCTAAAGGACAGAGCATGTGTGATTCTGTTGCTATAAATGCTGCTGTCTGTCATTTTTAGTGTTTTCTGGCATATGAAACTGCTTTCTAGACAGAAAAGTCTTCACTTCTATATGTATTTTTAGGTGGTAGAGTATTCTTTAAGTGAAGATGGCATCAAACCAGTACTGAGGCCAGATAAATGTCTTTATCAATGATCTGGATGAGATGATCAAGTGAACACCAAGTCAGGTTGCAGACAACACCCAAGTTGAGCAGGAATATTAAATGGCTGAAGGGTAGGAGGCTCTACAGAAGAATCTGGACAGGCTGCATCAATAGGCTGAGGTCAATGGGATAAAACTTAACAAGGTTAAGTGCTAGGTCCTGCACTTGGGTCACAACTACCCCATGAATGCTGCAGGCTTGGGGCAGAGTGGCTGGAAAGCTGCCCAGGGGAAAAGCACCTGGGGGTGCTGGTCAACAGCAACTCAACATAAGCCAGGTGGCCAAGAAGGCCAACAGCATCCTGGCTTGGATCAGCACTAGTGTGGCCAGGAGGATTAGGACAGGGTTTGTCCTCCCGTACTGGGCACTGGTGAAGCCATACCTGGAGTCCTGGGTTCTGTTTTGGTCCCCTCACTAAAAGAAGGACATTGAGGTGCTGGAGTGCATCCAAAGAGAAGCAACAAAGCTGCTGAAGGGTCCAGAGCACAAGTCTGATGAGGAGCAGTTGAGGGAACTTGAGTTGTTTAGTCTGGAGAAGAGGAGGCTCAGGGGAGACCTTCTCACTCTCTCCAACTCCCTGAAAGGAGGCTGGAGCAAGGTGGGGCTTGGTGTCTTCTCCCAAGTGACAAGTGATGGGATGAGAGGAAGCAGCCTCATGTTCCACTATGGGACATTTAGATTGGATTTTGGGAAGAATTTCATCACTGAAACAGTGGTTAAGCCCTTGGTTAGGTTAATGGTTGGGCTTGGTGATCTCAGAAGTCTTTTCCAGCCTTTAATGATTCTATGAAGCCCTATCATCTGCTGAAGTAATTGGCATTGTTGGTTAGTATCCTGCATTTAAGGATGTCACTGCAGTGTCCAAACATACTTGCAGTGCTTCAGTCAATACAGCCACTGTGAAAATACTACACTACAGGTGTCAACCACTCTGGTCACCTGCATGAGTACTGAATCTTATTGCAAATTCTAAAGGAGTTGCAACAGATGGTGTTTCGGTGGGTTGCTGCCGCCTGTAGCTGGATGGTAGTTTTCTGTGTATGTGGCTGTATGGAGTCCTCTTTCTTACAGCACTGTACAGTTGTCTTGCTGAGTAAAAGTGTAACTGATAGGAGTATCTACAGATATCTTATTCTGGAATCAAACACTTGAGCATGAAGGGGCAAGGTTCCTGAGAGTGGTCATAGCCCTTCTGTAAGAGTCTGGAAATCTCTTCATCCTTGGGAATTAAGCGTTATGCTGACAAGACAGATACATCTACTGCTCTGAGCTTCTGGCAGTTATGTGAGAGCTGCTGGGGGAGTTTTTCAGATTCAAAAAGTAGGTACAAGTACCTGTGCAGAGCAGGCTGTAATACAGAATTACCACAAGGCCTCACTCCACCATTTTGCTGCTTTCTTTCCTAACCCATTCTGAAATGAGATGACTTGTGTTGAGTTTTCAGCACGTTTCTTCTGACAGCACTGAGCTACTGAAATGTTGTATACCTTGTTCCCTGTGGGATGGTCTGCCTAAGCAAGCAAGCCTGAGTTGCTTCCAGATCTTAACCAGGTTTTAGATGGACAGGTTTTTCATGTATTCAGGCTCATGTGAGCTGGACGAGCTGAGAGTTAGGCTTCATTAGGGAAACCCAAGTCCAGAGAAGGGCCAGCAGAATGATCAGAGGACTGGAGCACCTCTGCTACGAGGGCAGACTGGAAGAGTTGGGATTGTTCAGTCTGCAGAGGAGAAGGCTCTGAGGAGACCTTCTTGTGGCCTTCCAGTATCCGAAGTGGGCTACAAGAAGGCTGGTGAGGGACTTTTTAGGAGGTCAGACAGTGATAGAACCAGGGGAAATGGGTGCAAGCTAGAAGAGGGGAGATTTAGGTTGGGTATTAGGAGGAAGTTCTTCAGTATGAGGGTGGTTAGACAATGGAACAGGTTGCCCAGAGAGGTTGTGAAAGCCTCATCCCTGGAAATTTTTCAGACAAGGCTTGATGGGGCCCTGAGCAACCTGATCTAGTGGAAGGTGTCCCTGCCAGGCAGGGGGTTAGAACTAGTTTATCTTTAAGGTCCCTTCCAACTCTGGTGATTCTGTGACTCTATATAGAGTTCTGCAAGGGGTCAAGAGAATGGGGCCAGACTCTCTTCAGTGGTGTGCAGTGATAGGACAAGTGGGTGCAAACTAGAACACAGGAAGTTCCAACTGGCCCAGGGTGCCCAGAGAGGTTGTGCAGTCTCCTCTGGAGAGATTCCAAACTCACCTAGGTACAATCTGTACAACCTGCTCTGGGTGACCGTGCTTTAGCAGTGGGGTTGGACTATATGGTCCCTTCCAACCTCTGTCAGTCTGTGATTCTGTATGGTCTCTGCAGTCTGGTCAGATGTTGTGACAGATAAAGTGGGTGACTTTTTTTAGACCTAAGGCTGTAACTACTTGGATGTTTCCCTTGTAGGCTCCTAAGGTAGCTTTAAACTTCTTTATGGTGGTCCTGCTCTTGATCTCCAGAATGATGTGAGCTTGTTCTTCTCAAGTAATGACCCTTAATCCCTTTAAGGAAGAATGGCTGTTTAACTAATCCAGTTCTTTGAATTGTGAGTTGTGTGTTTTCTAGTTCTTCCTTATTTTTACTGCATAGAGTCCTGCTCATCCTAGTGAGTGGATAGATGTCCTCTGCCACAAATAATGAGAGGGCTTTTGAGGACATGTTATGTTCACTCTGTTTCAGAAGAAGCCTTTCTTGTACTCTTAGCATTTACTTATATCAGGTGTGATATCTATGTACAAAATGCAAGTTGCATAACTACCATCATAAGGGAAGTACTGACACATCTCTTCTGAATGTTCAGTGCCAGCTGACCTGGTTCTGGTATTTTTGTGTGTGTACATGCTCTAAACTGGACTGATGTTCTGAACTTGCTGCTTAGTTTAAGCAACAAAAAGTAGTGGATTAATCACAAGCAGTTAAAGAATTCATAAGACTTCCCAATGTGTCTTCAAGAATGTGGTAAAGCTCTTTCTTTTTTCCTTCAAAATTCCTTAGATGTTGTAGGATTTGCCACAAAAGGGCAGTTCTGCTTTGTGTTTCCTAAGAAATAGAGCACAGGCCACAGACTGAAGAAAAAAGTTTGAATTCTCTCTTGAGTGTTCATGAACCACCTTTCATAGAATTTATATAGATTTTATGGAAGCATATTTGATCTTCTAATCAGGTTTTCATGCACAAACACTAGCTACTAGGCTCACTATACAAAATGCTTGGTCTAGTTTAGTTCATGTAAGCTTTTAAGACAAAGCTTGATGGGGCCCTGGGTAACCTGATCTAGTGGATGGTGTCCCCGCCAGGCAGGGGGGTTAGAACTGGATGATCTTTGAGGTCCCTTCCAACTCTGACAATCCCATGATCCTATTATTCCATCACTTTTTAAAAGTACATGTTCTGTAACATTATTAAACACTTTTTGAAGGTTCAGGGAGGGTCAGAGAGAAGACTTCTCCATGAATGGAGACTATTATTTGAATGCTATGTAATGAGGCTGTTCCCTGATTTGCTATATTTAATGATGAGTATGATGTAAGCCATCTCAAATGCTCTGTGCCAGCAGTTGCTTCAAGAGCTGTGGGTTTGCAAGCAGAAAATCTTCAGTTACTGCATTGCTGTTGATAGTTACATTGTGAACTGACTTGAGGAGAACTTTGCTGAAGGAACTCATTACCTGGGGGTTGCAGTATGAAGAGGATAGTGAAAACCAGTCAAGCAGGGAAAACTCTTTAAAGAGATCTTGCCTGTAGGGAAACAGTCAAAAGAAGAATTTGATATTGGTGTCTGTTATTAGCTCTTGGTTTCACAGGACAGGTTATGGAGTTGTGCATGAGCTGTGGGAGCCAAGAAAACCCAGTTGTAGCTAAGTAGTGTCCCTACTTGCAAGTGTATCTACTTAGTTCTAGCTAAGTGCATATAAATGCAACATGGGAAAGTTTGAGTTTGTTATCAGTTACTATATAATGCAAAACTTTTGTTTAAAGTAGATTCTCATTTGCTGCTTTAAAGTTGGTGGTTGTTAGTGTTACCTATGTCCAGGTGATAATATTAGTTCCTAAGAAATTTTGGACCGAAAAAAAATGAAAATTTTTCCAGTGTGTTCTCACAAATGATCATTTAACTGGAATACATTGTCTCCTGAACCTTTAATACTGATTAAAAACTAGTGTCTTAATTCTGTAAGTGTCTTTCATAAAATGTAGGGGTTTGCAACTAACATTTGTGTAGCTGACTATTTACTTCCAGTAAGTTTCCTGAGCTCAGTGTCTAGTGTTCCTGAAGTTGCTTGGTCATGGTTGTTTCATAGTGAGCTACTTTCTTAAGACTTCAGGTACATTGTAAACTTGTCAAGGGTCAGGGCTGGGCTGGCCACTAGGTGAGTGACAAAGTCTATGAACCCCTCTGCCTTCCCAAAGGGAAGACAGACTTATGGGTAGGAAAACAAAACCATCTTTAATGAAAATAATAAAATGAAACATACAAATATATATAAAACCAATACTGAACTCAACCCCCTGATGGCAATTACATCACTGTCACCACTGATGCTGTGGCAGAAGTCCCAGACTGGACTCAGGGGCAGTTGGGAACAGGATTCAGGAGCTGGATTCTGAGCTAGATTCAGGAGCACATATTAAAGCTTGGGATTGAAGGCAGAACAGATAGTCCTGCTCAGACACTGGCCACTGAAGAAGTGGCTTGACCCTTGTGATCCCTCAGCTTTATAATGAATATGATGTATATGGAATGGAATCCCTTGATGGTCAGTTTAGGGTCACCTGTCCTATCTCCCCACAGGTGCCACCTCTGACTTACTGCCCTCCAACATGTCACAAGGTTTAGCAGTGACCTTGGTCACTGAGGAGCAAGTGTAAGGCAGAGCCTTTCTGTACCTCAATCCTTGGTAGTAACTCTCCCCATCAAGTGTTACCACTGCTAGAAGCAGTCACTCTCTGGGAGAGCGTGCTGTGAACTGCAGAAGGGGCAGCACTGAGAAGAGACTGAGCTGAAAACTAAAATCACTGAACAGAATTAGTTCTGTTCTAGCTGAAACCAGGACAAAACTGATAGCTGTCATGTGTAGACTGGGGACCTATTGTATTCTTACTTCTCTCTGGTGTGATGTGAGAGTGCAAGAAATGAATGGGATATGATGCCAAAAGCAGACAGACATATTCCTTGTCCATCTCCTAGGCAGGTCGGTTTTACAGCTTGCTTCAGCTTTCTTGGTAACAAGATAGCAAGGGACGTTCTGAAACAGACCTGATGCTGGCCATTGTGCTTGTGCCTCAGCTGTTAGGTGACCTACTGCTACAGATGACCAATGCCTCTCCCTTTCCCCCCCCAAGCAAATCTGTCCCCTCCAGGTGCTTCACTGCACCTACCTTGGAGCACTTTGCCCCTTAAACTCTGCCTTGTCATTTGCTTTTCCTTCCTCCTTGTGCCCTGGTAAATCTTCCTCACATCTTGGAGTTGGCAGGCAAGAATATTTGCTTTTTATAGAGGACTTTGAAATGCAGACATTTGGTGAGGAAGGCAACATCACCTTCTTGCTCTTCTTTACTGAAATAGTGGTGAGATATTGGAATAGGCTGCCCAGGGAGGTGGCGGAGTCACCATCCCTGGAGGTTTCTAAGAAGTGGGTAGACGTGGTGCTTCAGGGAATGATTTAGGGGTAAGAGTAGTGTAGGGCTATCGGTTGGACTAGATGATCTTGAGGGTCCTTTCCAACCCTAATGATTCTGTGATTCTTGCACAGAAATGACAGTGTTCACTTTCCTGAGCTTGACTTGAAGACTAACTGAATCTGGCAGTTGTTTTGACCTGTAGTGATCTATTTCAAGGTAAATTAGTGTGTTTGCAGCCTTCCATCATTTGAGCCAGGTTCAACGTGACATACTTGAAACCCCCTTGTGTTTCTCGGACTTGCCAAATGGCTTCAAATATTTTGGGCTTGTTTTGATCCTCTGAAATCACCTTTCCCATGAAGTTGTAGCATAAGCAACTTTGGTGCAAAAGGAGCTTTGGATTTTTATCTCTGAAGAAAGTGAAGTGGAAGAAAGATCTCATGGTTTTGCCTTACCCCTTACTAAGGAGCACTTAGTTGTCAGACACTGTAGAAAGCTGATGGAGGATTCAAGCCAACTTCATTTTTCTTAATTTATCAATAAATGAAATAGATGAATTACAATCAACAGAGCATGTAAAAAGTGGAGAGCAATTGGGAGGCAGCTAGTTTTAAAAGGTGTTTTTAAGAACCATCCTGCTTCTGTGCTTTGTTTATTTATTTTTCCCCTCTTAGTCTCTCTATCTTTTCTTGGATTTTCTCAGGGAAGTTTTGCCTGGATTAATTTGAAGAAACTGAGCAGAATGCTTAGAGAGAACCACTTGACACATCCTGCAAATTACAGGATGAAGTCCTAGGACTACTTCACCCTTTAGGAGAATGTTGAGGCAGCAAAAGGTAGAATGAGCCCCGAGCGACATGTTCTGCAGGTGACTAGTGACCTCCTTGCAAAAGGACTTTGTTTACCTATCAGCTGTAAGCGTGTGGAGCAACGTTGTCATAGTTGCTTTTCAGGATGAAAACCAGGTTAAGAAAGTTTAACAGTGTATGTCATGGATTACACACAGCAATAAGTAATTTGACAAGTTCATGGTATCATAGGATGTTGCAATAGGACAAGGGGTGATGGGTTTAACCTAAAAGAGGGAGATTTAGACTAGCCAGAAGGGAGAACTTTTTATTCTGAGAGTGGTGAGACACTGTCCTGGGCTGCCCAGAGAGGTGGTAGATGTCCCATCCCTGGAACTGTTCTAGGTCAGGTTGTCTGTGGCTCTGAGCAACCTGATCTAGTTGCAGATGTCCCTGCTGACTGCAGGGGGTTTGGACTAGAATAACCTGGAAAGGTCTCTTCCAACACAAATCTTTCTATGATTCAGTGACAGAAGAAAAGGACTGGGTGATGCAAACATTGCTGTCCTCCTATCTCTTCATTCTGTGCATTGATATTTTAATGTCTTGTCACTTTTTTAGCAGGCTGAGTTCCATTGCATCAAATTCTTTTTATCTGTCAAATCTGTAAAGATCCCCAGTAGGCTTCTTTGCTGAGGAAATGCTGATAATCACTTTTGTTTCTTCAGGAATATGTTGTGGGGAAGAAAAAAATTAATGCTGGTTAGTATCGCTTCAGAGAGAAAGAAAACCCAGTTCATCTGCTTTTCACAATAAATTCTTTAGGGAAAAAAACCCCAGCCTGTGGATATAAAAAAATAAACCATTTTTAAAGTGGTGTAGCCAATAGATGTAAGTATACTGCTGTGGAACTTCTTAAGGGATGAGCAATGGTTTGAGTGCTGAACTGGGTACTATGCTGCCTTTATGCATTAGATGTGAACTAATTAACAGTGTATTTTCCTTTACAAGTAACACTTTGGAGGACCCTGAAAGCTGTGCTTATAAATGGCTGCCCTTTGAGTACAGTAAACACTTTTCTGTGGATGCTGGATGCAGATGAAACTATCAGGGACATAAAAATAATGCTGAAAAAATAGTAGTGAATGAGCATAAAAGCTTGTTTTACCTTTTAATTTGTTTTAGTTCACACACTGACTGACTTAAGTGTCTTGAAATGGATTTGAGAAGGGCACAATTTTTCTTTTTGTTAATCCATACTGTGACACCTTTCAGTCTCTGTAAGTGGCTTTTAAATTCTTATTACTAAATAATTTTCCTGGCCATTCTGGAATTCACTTTGAACTTAAATCTGAAAAAAAGTGGTGTTTTTTTACTTCAAATCATTACTGGTCTAATAATTATAAGACTGGAGAATTTAGACTTTTATTTGCAAAAAGTGGTGACAAATTCATGTTTACATGTATATACATATGAAGTGTACATATTGTCACACTCAGGCAATAATAATGACAGTAAGTAAAACCAAATGTTACAGGAGGAGTCTGTATGTTCTTCTTAGAATCATGGAATAGTTTTGGTTGGAAGAGAGACCTTTAAGATCATCAGGTCCAACCATTAACCCAGCACTGCCAGGTCACCACTAAACCACATCTCCACGTCTTTGAAACCCCTCCAGGGACTGTGACTCCACCATTTCCCTGGGAAGCCTGTTCCAGGGTTCAACAACCCTTTTGGGGGAAGAGAGTGTTCCTAATATCCAACTTAAAATCTCCCCTGGTGCAACTTGAGGCTATTTCCTCTTGTTCCACCACTTGTTAGCAAATGAATAATAGCTTCCTTCATGCTGGGTAAAAACCATGACTATAAGGAAAAAAAAAAGCCTTGGAGGGGTTGAAAATGGCATTAGGGAAAGAGGAGAGGAGAGACAGGAATTTGATCTACCACCTGTCACAGGACACTGACCTTCCCATGCCTCACTGTATCTCTGAACCACCTTGGCGCTGCATCCAAACAGACTCCTTGTGCAGCTTCAGCCCTAGGGCATGTTTTGATGTAGCAATGAGGAGACCCACCCAAGGGCAAACCGACCCTGGTCTCAGTGAGCAGCACTCCAGACCTGCCCATGAATGGTGTGTCTGGTGGGATCCCTGGTACCTGACCCTCTTGGGGCATGATGGAGCCACAGGGGGAGGGGCAGAGCTGTGCTTGCCTTCCTGCCCAAACTAACGCTGACATTTGGGAACACTGCACTGCCTTGTCTGCTGCACACTCCCTCCAGCTGTCAGCCTCTGCAGCTGGATTTACAGGCAGGGCTTGGTTTGGGTTTTTTAGTTAGGTTAGTAATTAGGATGAGATTGATTTAGGAAAGCTTACAATGTTGAGTGTAATATTTGGGTGAACAGGCTTATTGATTGATCCTGTGTGTTGCTAAGAATGTTTTTCTGACTTGGTGAGTGTATCTTAGAAGCTGTAATATATTTTGATGTAGTGAGTCAGAGAGGAGCAAATGGAGGCAAGTATTAATAAAGTGTGTTTTGCTTCCTGTGTTTTGTAGTAACAGTACTGCTTATACACATTAAAAACTTCAGTGTCCCCAGTGGCTCAAGGCTTTGTGGGCTTTGGCTAGAGATCTTCTCTGTTGTCTTCAAAGGCTGAGAAGTGAGGAGTTGACTTGTATATGTATATTGAAACAAAGCTGTTGAACAGAATCATGACATTTTAAATAACATTCAGTGGTTTTCACCCATTCTATTCTTCTGTATGATAGGACAAGAGGAAATGGCCTCAAGTTGCATCAGGAGATGTTTAGGTTGGATATTAGGAACACTTTCTCCCCAAAACGGGTTGTTGAACCCTGGAACAGGCTGCCTAGGGAAGGGGTGGAGTCACCATCCCTGGAGGGGTTTCAAAGCCGTGGAGATGTGGTGCTGAGTGACGTGGTTTAGTGGTGACCTGGCAGTGCTGGGTTAACAAGTGGACTCAATGATCTTAAAGGTCTCTTCCAACCAAAACCATTCTGTGATTCTTTGAAATATTCACTATTTTTAAGGAAGCTGCACCTATGAAATTGCATGTGCTACTAGTGCAGTATGTAAGGGGTTCTCTGGCAGTGTTGCATGAGGAGTTGAATGAAAAGAGCCTGAACCAGTTCATTACTGCTTGACAAACTGTGCATAACACCTGTGCTTTTAGAAGTGTGTTGAAACCTAGCAAGTTGTGTTAAATTGCAGGCAGCTCGTGATGCTATGCAGAAACTAATCCAGTACAGAATTCCTACCTACTTATTTTGCACATCAGGCACAAACAGAGCTGTCTTCTAGCTACAGCTTGGTTCAACTTCTGTTATTGCTTAGGTTACCAGTTCTCTGATTCAGAGCTTTATATAAATGTCTAACTTCTGTATCATAATAAAAACCCTAGCTTGTCTGCATCTACTGCTCCCCTTCTCAGTGGTCATCTCTTGCACGATGTTATCCCTCTGAACAAAGATTCAGCACTGACCCTCCCCTTACTTTCTGCACTGCAATGCAGGCCTTGGTCATTTGTTTCCCCTTTTGCAGAAAGGAGAAGCATGGTCCATCCTGTGGGACAAAAACTGATGAAGCTACACAAATGGGAACTCTTGTCCCTTCAGATAGGCAAAGCCTTTAGATGTTGTGTTGGACTTGGTAATTGAAGCAGAGATGAAATGTATGTGGCAAAAGAGTCCAGAACTTTGCTCTAGATCCACTTTTCCTATCTGTTACCTGTGCTATGGGGTGCTGATTCCTGAAGAGTATTGCAGCTTCTCCAGGGTTTCTGCTTTTTCTGCTCATAGGTATCCACATATTCCCCTGACAATTCTTTATTTCACTGTGACTGATATTGGGAGGATGGAGAGGAGAAGGATTGTATCTCATTTTACATGTCTTTCTCAATATCTTAGACTTCATTGAGTAGTTTAGAATTGTAATTAACAGCTGGTCTTTATTCTGCTGAAAGGCAAAGTTCATTGCTTACATTCTTAAGTCCCTACAAAATGATCAGAAAAGGCTAGCTCTGGTTATACCCAGCTCATTTTAATATGCTCCTATGTGATGAATAATACTAGGGTGCAATAACAACCTGCTATCACCGGTCTGAAAGTAGTTGGTCCTTCTGGGAAACAGATTCCACCCATCCATGGCACTTGGTGTGCTACTTCTGGGAAGTGTGCAAGTCCCAAATTGGATGCATTCCCAAAATGCATGGTTCTCCCTTTAAAAAACCCTCAAAGACTTTGTAGAGCTATCTGCAGCTACTTGATTGTCTTAAATTCTACTTCATCTCTGCACTGAGTAGACACAGTACTGAAAAGCAGGAGGTTTTCCTGTTTTGCTTTCATCTCTCAGCTTCCTCCCCTTTCTTGAAAGGTTACAGACTCTTTCTAGTGACTGGGTCCTAGATTAGGGTCTGTTTTGCCATTGCAGTGATACTGGGGAGATGACATCTTTATTTGGGGATGTAGTTGAGTCTCCTTAATCAAACAAATTTGGAATGATGAAGAATGGAGAGCTATGTCTCTATTGCTTCACTTGCATCTCTGACCATCCTGAAGCTAAAAACCAAGTGAGACTTGTTTAATGTTTTTGCTAGCAGTTGCTTTATACCCCATCACTGTGATGGCAATACTTATAGGAGGCTTTGAAAAAAAGCAGTGAGATGCTTCAGTTTTAGCAAGAGGTTTTTAAGGTACTTTCCAGGAGCTTGACATAACTGTTCCCAGTGCCTGCTTGCAATGTAGGTTCATATCCTGAACCTTGCTGTTGCAAAGTTGCTTGGCTTTTATTTTTCAACATACTGGGTACAAACTCAAGCAGCTGTAGCCAGCTGCTTTGAAACTGGTGGGGCTAGTACTTATGTTATTTTTTCAGGGATGGTGATCTTCCAGTTTTCCTGTTTCTCAGCAGGACTTTGTACCACAGATCCCCTTTAACACTGACACTGCTTCTGTCCAGTAAGCTGAACTGCTTCTCCTGACCACCAAGCTAGTGTCTGCTTTTGCACCTCAGTATGCAAGTTACTTCTCTGGGTGAACCTTCTTTCAAGCCCAGTTTATCTGTGTCTGAAACTTCAATTCCTCAGCATTTTCATAGCCTGTCAACCAAGATTTCAAGATGCTTACCTCCTAGCCACTTTACCTACCATTCTTTATGAGTCTTTATTGAAGGTGGAGCTCACTGTAGTTTTTAATTTTCTACTTTTGTTGTTGTTTTTTTTCCTTAATTCCATTATGATCCTTTTTTTCTGGTGTTTTAAGTAATGTGCTGACAGCTTGCATCTGAATCTTTTCAGTAGCAAAGGTGTGCTCTAGTTTACCTCATCATTTAGTGTTCTCCTTGCATAGGAAGATACTGCATACACTCCCTGTAGGTCAGACATCTCTCTGGCCTTTGGAGGTAATTAAGCTTTTGCTTCACCTAGTGAGGTTATAACTAACCATCTCATACTTGAAAAAATAGGTAAATGTTGTGTCTTTCTGGCTGTTGCTTGGGATGGTGGTGTTGTGCTTTCTACCACTGAGTTGTCCTTTCTCTACCTTTCTGTCTTCAGTTCTCTGCTGCCTCTGTTGTGCCCACTCCTGTTTGCTGAATGCATAGTTTCCAGCTCACTAGTCTGTCTTGGGTATGCTCCCCTTCCAATCCAGTGCTGCAGCATCTTTCACTTATGATCTTGCTGCCTACAAACCAACTTCATTAGGCATCTGGAGGTTCTATTTCCATCATAAGGTAGAACAGAGGGTTTCCTATGGACCTCTTAGGTTTAATCTGCTCTTTAGCAGCCCTCATTCTTGCATTGGTAAATAAATACTAATGTCACATCTGTGTTCTGTTGATGACTCAAATCATACATGAATACACAAGTATCCTTTCAGCAACCATCTTGAACGTGGCAATTTAGTTTCTGATTTTAAAATGTCAAAACTGAGTCTCTGGTACAGGTTGGTTGTAAGAGCTTCCATGAATGTTGGACACTGGATAAAATATTAAACCCCAGAGTTTAGGAAGTCTAAGGAGATCTAGACATAAGAATTTATTGCAACATTTCTTTTAAAAGTGTGAGTGTATTTAAAAGTTCATCTTAATGGAGATCCTGTAGAAGAAAGATGTAGAGTAGATGTGGCTTTTGTTTTTGCTGTCTCTCCATTCCACCTTCCTTCTGCTTGTGAAATCGATAAGGTGAGATTTATAAAAGATTAAAGGGACAGGTTCAAATTCTGAAAGATTTAGAAGATGCATAGAAGTCTTGACATGCAGAAGGAGATGAAAAGGTGGACATGAAAACAAGGGCATGTTAACGTCTTGGTGTCCTCCAGCTTAAAATTGAGAAGTAATGAAAGTAAGTTACCTCTTCAATGTGAGCAACCAAATTTCAATGCAGTATCAAGCCATGTATAGTGACAGGATTGTGAAAGAAAGAAAAATACTGTTATGTGGTATGACTGAGGAAGAGGAGGTGGCAGTTCAAAAACCTAGTATCAGATGGAGCAATGAGGACAGATCCATAGAATTATAGAATGGGTTGGGTTGGAAGGGACCTTTTAAAGATCTAGTCCAACCCCGCTGCAGCCTCTTGGGCACACTCCAGCAGGTTCATGTCTCTCCTGTGCTGAGGAGTCCAGAGCTGGCCCCAGCACTGCAATTGAGGTCTCCCCAAAGCAGAGAGGCACAGTCCTCTCCCTCAGCCTGCTGGCCATGCTCCTGGGGATGCAGCTTAGGACATGGATGGCTCGTGGGCTGCAAGCACACGTTGCCACAGTGCAGTGATGTGGTTGCTGAAAATGTGTAAGGATTTGTGGTGACTGGGCCAACAGCTGTGGGAAGAAGTAGCTGAAGGCCATGAGGGTAGACCTACCCAGGAAGTTTCTAAGCAACAAACTCTGCTTGGGATAGCAAATTGAGGAAGCATAACTATGTAGTTTCCTTATTCTTTATACTGTTTTTCTCTTTATTTGCCACAGAATAGCAAATACTTGTATAGTGGACTTCTGGACAGACCTGGAATGATTAACTAAATGTTTTTATGCTTATTTTGAATAGTGACACCTTAACCAAGTTTGAGTCACTATTTGGAGTCCTCAGGATTCCAAAGGTAGTGTTTTGTTTATAAGTGTCTGTATTTCTGATGGGGTGTTTGTGAAGAACATGGTTAAATAGCCTATTTGTTTAGGGACTGTCTTATCCTATATTGTGCAGGAATGCATAGAATGGGAACATGCCTCAGGAGGGTCAGTTCTTCTTTACCACCTGTGCAAAAAGTGCCAGCTTTTTCAGTTATGTTCCCTTTCTAGTGTATATTTTTTTATATACTGCCTTTTTTGCATGAAAACTGGGGGTTTTTTCTACAGGTATTGGTCTGGGACACACCTCTGCAGTCTGACTGTCTTGTGGGGCTGCTATCTAGATATTTGAAAGAACCTGTCCCAGTATCTTTTGCAAAAGCTCACTTTTTGTCTTGTACAACATTTGTACTGTTCTACTCTATCACCATAAGCAGTATTGGTTCACTGCTGTGCAGGTGTTTTAAGGATTTGTTTCTGGTCAACAACATATTTTTCAAATGATGGTGTGGTTGCAGAAGATGATGTCTGCTTTCAGTAGATTACTGTTGTGCATAGGTGGTCTCTTGCGAAATTGTCAGATGTCTTGGCTAAGGTCCTAGAGGCCCTGTCAGTTAACTGGACATGTGCAAGTTTAGGTTAAATCTTACTTGTAGGGTCAATATTGATCTCACCTGTAAATGAAGTGATGAAAACACTGGTGTGTCAGAGTTGAGAACTTGAAGGAGGTCTGCTGAGCTTTCTTTACCACTCTTGAGACCTTGTGGGTAGGTGATGAGTGACTGCTGCATGACTGTTGATAACTTGATGGTGTAATATTCAGTCCTACATTAAGAAGAAGCATTTGAAGTACTAGTCCCAAAGACAAAACAGCAGATTGACTTTTCAATGTATTGTCAGGAATGCTGGGCATGCTGGCAGGTATCAGCTCTTCCAAATCCTCTAGCTGCTGACTGCAGGAACAGGCTTGATACCCTTCTTTTACTCCGTCTGGCTCCTGAGTACCTCACAGTCTTCAAGCTGAAAGCTCCATGAAGGAGTTTTTCAGGTTTTCTCTTACTGGCTAGCAAAAGCCTAGTCACTGCTGGATATCCTGGGTTAGGACATAGTCTGCTTGCTTCTTTCTCTAGTACACTACATCTCAGAATCCTGGATGTTAGGAAGAAATTCTTTACTCAGAGGGTAGTGAGACACTGGAACAGTAGGTTGCCTGGAGAGGTTGTGGCTGCCTCATCCCTGGCAGTGTTCAAGGCCAGGTTGGATGTGGCCCTGGGAAACCTGGTCTAGTGAGTGGCATCCCTGCCCATGGCAGGGAGTTGGAGCTAGATGATCTTTAAGGTCCCTTCCAAGCCATGCCATTCTATGATTCTGTGATCTTTTTGGCAGATAAAACAAGGAGGTGCACTACTCTTTCATCTAGTCCATCTGTTTGAGAGTATCTTAGTCCTTCTTAAGATCAAGGAAAGTTACTTTTCCATTGTTCATGCAGAGCAGAGCACATCTGTTCTCTGCACCTTGCGCTCTGACGACTAGGATGAGCTTACGCAGAAGTGACCTAATGCTATTTGCATCATCATTGGACATGGAACCCTTTTATCAGGTGTGTGTATTAGTCTTTTCTTTGACATAGTGAATCATCCCACTTTGTGATCTGTCCCAGAACCTGCAGTGAGTTTGCAGAAGTGACAGGGTACTTGAATGATGGTGTGAAGTGATCTGGATGAGGGGTATCGAGTGCGCTCTCAGTAAGTTTCCAAACAACGTTAAGTTGGGCAGGAGTGTTGATCTGCTGGAGGGTTGGGAGGCTCTACAAGGGGGATCTGGACAGGCTGGATCTATAGGCTGAGGCCAGCTGTTTGAGGTTCAACAAGATCAAGTGTCAAGTCCTACACTTTGGCCACAACAACCCAATGCAATGCTACAGACTTGGGGCAGAGTGGCTGGAAAGCTGACTGGTGGAAAAGGGCCTGGGGATGCTGGTCATCAGTAGCTGAACAAGAGCCAGCAGTGTGCCCAGGTGGCCAAGAGGACCAACAGCAAGCATCCTGAGTTCTATTGTATTAGCACTGGTGTGGCCAGGAGAACTAGGGCAGTGATTGTCTCCCTGTGCTTGGCACTGGTGAGGCCAAACCTTGAATCCTGGGTTCAGTTTTGGGCCTCTCACTCCAAGAAGGACATCAAGGTTCTGGAGTGCATACAAAGAGCAGCAACAAAGGTGGTGAAAGGGTCTAGAGCACAAGTCCTTTGAGAAGCAGCTGAAGGAACAGGGGTAGTTTAGTCTGGAGAAAAGGAAGCTTAGGGGAGACCTTATTGCTCTCTCCAGCTCCTTGAAAGGAGGTTGGAATGAGGTAGAGGTTGGTCTTTTCTCCCAGGTGACTAGTAATAGGATGAGGAACTGTCCTCAAGTTGACCCAAGGGTGTTTTATGTTGGATATTAGGAAAGACGTCTTCCCCACAAGGGTTGTCAAGCCCTGGCACAGGCTTCCTAGGGAAGTGGTGGTATCACCAAGTGTTCAAAAAAATTTAGATGTGGTGCTGAGGGATATGGTTTAATGGTGACTTGGCAGGGTTTGATTAACAGTTGGACTTGATGAGCTTAGAGGTCTTTTCCAACCTTAATGATTCTATGATGCTATGAAATGAGGAGGGAGGATTTGGTCCGTGGGTGGCATCTACTGGGGCAAGACAGTCATGCATGTTTGCAGTGAGCAACCACAGAAAGACAGTATCCTCTGGCCATATTGATAGGCATGCTTCTACTTTTCATCTGGTTTTATGTACTGTACTATCCACCTTCTCACCACAAAGGATAATGCATCTTTATATGGGTGTAGTGCTGCTTAACTACCTTAAGTTTAATGACTCTTTGCTGATTTTCTATAGGTTTGAAGAAGGGTCTTATATGAACAGTGGTGTGTGAGGACTTCTTATTTTTCCTCCCCTATTTATAGTATTAGTATTTTTTGGTCTTTCCTCATCCTCTCAGTATTCCTGTACTTCCAGAAGGCTTTGAGGTTAGATCAGGAACAGTCCTAATCAAGAGCGTTTGATGTCAAAGGACAGGACCAACTGAGGACATTTGTGAGAATGAGGTATGGGTCCTTTAAAGAACTCACGTTTCCTGAGGCATGTGGATGGCAGTGAAGAAGCTGCAGATCCACCCTCCCCCCCAAAAAAGTGGCTTAAAAATGGCACGTGTGTGGAAGTGTGCGACTCAGGCTCTGCCCACCCAGCCCGCTTGCACGTATTAGATATGCCTCTAAGGCTGCCTTTAATTCAGTGTCCTGTAAGAACTCAAATGTGTATGTTAAATATTAGAACAGCTGTGTCCAAAAATAGACTTTCTACCCTTACCCCCTCCCTTCCCACCCTCCCCCACCCCCCCCAACGTTGAACTTGATTTTCTTCTGACGTGATCACAAGGCTGCTGCTGCAGTAGGGGCTTAATGCTATTTACGTCGTCATTTGACATAGCAACATCTCTCGGGGGATTTGGAAACAATGCAGCTGTTCAGGAGAGATGAAGAGGTTGAAGGGTGGGGAGAGGGAAAAGGAGGAGAAATAATTTCCTCTGCCATGAAGGGATGTTGGTGGGGGGAGGGGAGGCAGGCAGCGAGTTCAGTAGATTCATGATTCTGCATGAATGGACGGCAGGATCATGGGAGTCGCGGCTTTCCCTTGAATGGGAAAGAGCATCATGGGAATCTGGCTGCTTCTGATCTTTTTGTGAATGATTCTTTTCCTTTCATATGGCAGTGCTTTTATGAATGGCTCAGGGTGCAAAGTGCTGCAAAATCCTTCTGGGGCTGTAGACAGGTGCCCTGAGGAATGTCAAAGTGGGCATCAGGTGCAGCACAACGGAGGTGCTGCGATGTTGAGCTGCGATTCTGTTCCTTTTGAGGCTGAGCTGAGAAGACTTTGTCCTGATTTTAATTCAGGGTAATTAATTTCTCTTGATGGAAGCAGAACTGGTTTTTGTATAAAGTATTTTTAATACTTGCTTTCTTCTCTTTCAAAATGTAGTTGGCTACATATTTTTCCCGTTCTGTTAAGGATGGAGATGACAGCATGTCAGAATGGTTTTGGCATGATTAAACTTGAATTTCTGCTCTTCTTGTTCACCCACATGTTCCCTTTTTAATTTATCTTCAAAGTACTAAATATTCAAAAAGTTTTATAGCAACGAAAGTAAGAATGGAAATGGAGGGCAATAAAGAATTCTTTTGCTTGATCTGAAGTAACTCACAGAATCCCAGCTTCTTTGGAGTTGGAAGAGAGCTCTGGGAATCACCTAGTGCAACCCCTCTCCTAAAGCAGGGCAATCAAGAGCAGGTTGCCCAGAATCACCCCCAGGTGGGTTTGGAATCTCTCCAGAGAAGGAGACTCCACAACCTCTCTGGGTAGCCTGGGCCAGGGCTCTGGCAACCTCACAGCAAAGAAGTTGTCCTCATGTTCAGGTGGAACAGGAACAGTTTGTGCCTGTTGCCCCTTCTCCAGTCACAGGGCACTACTGAAAAGAGTCTGGCCCCATCCTCTTGCCCTTCAGCTCCTTGAGCATTGAGCAGGTCCCCTCTGGGGCTGCTTTTCTCCAGGCTAAGCATCCCCAGGGTTCTCAGCTTTTCCTTCTCCCAGAGATGCTCCAGTCCCTTCAGCATCTTTGTAGCCTCCACTGGATTCATTTACCGTTTGGCTTAAACTGGGGGAAAAATGTTCTTGTCAAGTTCTTCTGGAACACTGTTGTGTCTGTGTGTTTTCCCATTTCTTTCTGGTTTTGATTCTGTATAAACCCTAGGTTTGTACAGAATTTTTCTTGCCATCTTCATTGTCCTTTACAAACAAAATGTGCTGAATCATTTGAGAATTTCTGTTCTCCCCAGAAGTGGCTTATCATCACAAACTTCTTGTGCAGGTTATGTTAACTATCAAGGATTCCTCTCACAGTTTTGAAAATGTTAAGGTGTAATATTAGCTACTTAATGTTTTGCAAAACCATAGTAACTGATATATTCTTAATATCTGAATGGTTATTCAAGTATTTCAAGCTTAAACTTCTAAAACTTGTGGTTTTTTTTCTAGAGGACAAGTACAAAGTGGAAACCAAAATCATTGTGGCAGACTTTGGAGAGAGAGAAGATATCTACAGCGGAATCAAAGCAGGATTGGAAGGCCTGGAGATCGGTGTTTTAGGTTTGTTACCTGATACTTCTAGACCTTTCACAGTGGTGTTTGGTTTTGACATGCCTCCTATCTTTTTCCCATATTGAAGTTTATTGAAACCAATTCACAGAAGCTAATATTTGCCTGACTAAAACCATGTTGCTACATGCTTAGGATGTTTTTTAGCTTCCTGTTGATAAAGTACATGAGATGGTACTTGTGTGTGTCTGTGCTCCAGGAATTGTGATGCTTACT
Organism: Galbula dea; assembly: GCA_013399015.1. Taxonomy (NCBI): domain Eukaryota; kingdom Metazoa; phylum Chordata; class Aves; order Piciformes; family Galbulidae; genus Galbula; species Galbula dea. Next base: position 577,695 of record VWZX01004771.1, read on the forward strand.
GAATATTTCCAATGTGTTATTCTGTGATTGCTAAAGGCTCTTTAGCTTATGACTGTATGGCTTGACCTAGTGTGTCTGAGAACCTAAGCAAACTCCAGATACTTAGATTCAGCTTAGCAGTAGAGCCCTGGGGGAGAACCATTAACTTTTAATTATAGAGCTGTGGAAATTTAATCATTACAGTATAGCATTAAGTAACTGGCTTCTGCTTCACAAGTTCTAAGCATGTTCTGGTTGTGTTGGGAAGCTTGATTCTCTTGCTGGTAAGCAACATGATGTGCCTGTGGATGGTGTGTGATACTGCAGGAGTGTAGGTGGTGTGGAGGTCCTTGGAAAGACAAGGTGATCCATCCAGTGGTTCCCTTGTGGAATGTAGAACTGAGGTGATTTCAAGATGTTTATCACAGGCTTAGACAACTTTAAACATTTCAGCAGTTTACTTGAGTTTTTTTCTGTACAGTGGGGTGAAGGCTGTTGCTCCTCAGTTTCTGGTTCTTAGACACTGTGGTGGTTAAACATAAGACATCAAATTTTATAGTTGCATGGTTCAGATACCTGCTGTCATCTGATAAAGTACTTCTCACTGCAGAACTAACCTGAAGTGCAGTAATTGGAGCTAGAACTGTTTTCATTAAAAAGCATATTTTAAAATAAATGCTTTATACACATGATGAGATATGATGTTCCTTACATGATGTTCCTTAATACTTCTGGCACATTTGGGTACATAAAACTCAAGACATCAAGTATTTGATTGCTATAGAAATTCAAATCTGTTGGAGAAACTGCAACTGTCAACAAGGTGGTTTTTTATGTAAAGACTAGTTGTGTGAAAGCTGTGGGTGCCTTCTTTCTTGCTTCTGTAAGAAATAAGTTCCAATGAAACTTTCAAGATTAAAATTAACCTCTGTTCTAATCTGACCCATCAAAAGCAACTCGGGGAAGGTGAGGCTTGCAAGCTGCCTGTCACGTAGCAATTCCTGCAGAACAGTGTATGGCTTCTATGTCTCAGAACACCAGCAAACCCTTTACTGTGTGAGATCCATAGCCACACTGGAAGGGTTTTGGTTATTTTCTAGGCTGTGAGAAGGTTATAGTGGTGCACAAAATCATGAAAATCTGACTCTGTATAGTCTTGCTCAAAGTGGATATGTGTGCCTACAATTTTGTGTAACCAAGCACGTTCCTCAAACAGAGCCTGCTTCTTGCTTTTATTTGCATGAGCACCTTGACTAAAACCATGGTAAAAATAGCAACTAAATGCTCTAGAGTTGTGCATTCTCTAGCTGAGTCCTTCCACTGGTTTTCTTGCAGCCATCACCAAATGCAGGTTTACAGAAATCTCTCCTCTCACTAATCGCTAGGAGTTTTAGTAGATCTCGTGCTTGAGGTCATCAGATTACATGACAGATAGGTTATTTTCTTTTCCCCAGATATAGCTGTATTAATAGAAACCACTTGCCAATGTGATTTTTCTACTCTGATGATGGCTACTCCAGAAAGACTGTATCTTAATTTTGTAATGGCAATTAATTTCATGCCTTAGCGCCTTATATTTTAAATTCTGTAGTGTTTGTTGCAATCCAGAACACAGCTTTTGCTGATCTGCCCTTTTCATGTTTGTATGAGGGAAAACATGGGTTCAAATGAGAACAGCCATAAGGGATAAGATCTCAGGTTCTAGTGTAGGTTCTTCTTTTAGGTCTCTTCTCAACAGTAAGTATGAGAAGTGTTGATAGCACAGCCAGTGAATGATCAGTGCTGATTATTTTTTAACCTTATGAGACACAAGAGTTTCCACATACACTGCTCAAGATCAAGCTTCTGATTATATAGTTGCATAGAGTCAATCCAAAGTACTTACAGATTGAGATCCTTGTAAACTTATTTGGAAGCTGCTTCTCACCCACGTACGGAGGCTAAAAGAGTTTGCATAATGTTTTGCTGTGTGTTCAAAACAGCGTCTGTCAGTGACTCGGAACATGTGCTAGCTACAGCAGTATGTTAAACAAGCAGAGGTGGGAAATCTTCCTTTTGCTGTTCTCAGATTGCTGGGATTCTCAGAAGGAGTTTGAGCTGGACAGTATCTTACCCTGTTGATTGGGATATCTGTAAGTAAAATATGCCTGTACAAACTAAAAACAACTTTCTATTCCAAAATGATCTGTTAGGAAATGATTGCTGAAAGCGGAAGGGCACATACCTGGCACCCAGTTTGCAGTAAGGGCTGTGAATTTTGTGTGACTGTCCCTGTAGCATGAATCATAGAAATATTCTAAACTTGGAGAGGATAACCAAGGTTAGTCCCAAAATCATGCCAGAAGTTTATTTTAGGATGAAAAGAAGGACAAAGTCTGGCTTGCTCTGGCAATAGAAAGATTGGACCTTCTTCCTCTGTAAAACTTTTCTCTCTTTTTCAATATAGCAAATGTCTGCTAGGGATTTGCCAACTCCCTGTTCCCCTCAATTCCTGTGTTTTTAAAGGTTATCTAAAAGTAAATAAATTGAAAATACAACATGGCTAATAAACTGTTTCCATAAATACACAAAGATCTAGACTAAAGGATCTGTCAGTTCGAGGTCATCTCTGAATCGAGTTTGTGCACTTGGCCAGAATCTCTGTGTGTTTATTGACACCGAAATGTCTTTCTGGTTGGATGTTAAAATGATAGCTTTTGGCACAGGTGTGGGGACTATTTAATTTCAGTTTTTTAAAAGGTAGCAGTACCTTTTGGCAGTGTTTCTTACCCCTGTGTCGACAGGGTTCTGCCCTGAAGGTGCACAGTGCGATTGAGCTGCACTTGGGGATTCTCTGGGGTGTGAGACACTATATAAATGTAAAATGTTGCCACAGCAACCAAGTGTCACACGATTCACTTGCGTAAGATGAACAACAGATACTTAGGAAACGGAGATCCCATTTGCTTGCTATTTATTTATTTATTTATGTTTTGGTCTCCACTTGAAGATGCTTTATTAAGTTTGAGGCAGCCGAGGCTGCATGGCAGCCTTGTTTTCCAAAGGTATTGGAAGTTTTTCGTCTAGTTGTGATGGAATTTGAGAGTGGGTTTCATGTCTGAGAATAAAACCGTTAAGTGGTGGGGGAGAAATACGAGGTTTGAGTAATTAATTCTCTTTGTTAATTTTCAACGCTGCCAAGCGAAAAAGATTTTTGCCGGTGTGGGGGTGGCAAGGGAGCACAGCTAGCTGCGTGGATTTTCGTGAGCAGGAACCTCTTTGAGCCACTGGCTCCAGGGACCCTTTCCGCACGGAGCCGCCGAGCCCCGAGCTCCTGCTGCCATCTACCGACAGCCGGCTCGGACCTCGCCGCACCGCTCCCCTCAAGCGGATCGGGCGGGCCTAGGCTGGGCCAGGTCCTGTCGGCTCCACTTGAGCGCCGCTGGGCTCTGTCAGCTCCTCTCGGGCTGGCCGGACCGGGCCCTTCCGCTCCCCCTGGGCCCCCGGGCTCTGTCTGTTCCCCTCGGGCTGGCCGCGCTGGGTCCCTCGAGTCCCCCGGGGCCCTGTCCACTTCCCTGGGGCCGGGCCAGGCACTCCCGGGCCCTGTCCGCTCCACTCGGGCTTGCCAGGCCCCTCTGGTCCCTTCAGGCCTGTTGCTTCCCTCTGTGGGACTGCAGAGGGTCGTGGTCTGTGCCCCGAAGCCACTGGTGATGTGCATCCCTCAGGACACCCGGGTACCTGAGTGCCTGGCCAGAGGAGTACTGGAGGGACTGGCCAGAAGATTTTCTTGTGGTTTATTTCACTAGTAAACGGTTTCACTACATGTCCGGCCAGGCACTGAGAGCTTTTCTTTGGCTTGAATTTCAGTTCCTGCAGGGTTACTGAGCTCTGTGCTGCAGCAATACCACCAGTACGCTTACACTGTCTGCACTGGCATCCCTAAAAGAGGGAACACAATTCCCCAAGCACTGTGAAAAGGTGGAAGATGGCTATGATGTGCTAAATGTGCCAGCTTTTAAACAAATGAAGGATTAACATTTACACATTTAAAATGGCTCATGTATTCTCACCTAGTGTGTATGTATGTGTGTACAAGTATATTTACAGCTAAGGAAACTTGGCTGGAGAAATGGGAATGTTTTAGATGCTCCATTTTAAGAGTGTTGCTTGAAAATTGTATGAATCAGAGCATGAGAAAATCATCTGACATCAAAGTAATCTAATTAAAACTTCATGCTTTCATTTCAGTCAACAATGTGGGAATTTCCTATGGTTATCCTGAATATTTTCTTGATGTTCCAGACCTGGATAAGGTAAGTGCTTTGTGGTACCTTCTAGTGATCTCATTGTTAGCACTGAATGCTTAACGGATCCAGCAGAAGTACTTAGGTTTGGTTGAGGTACCCACAAAACAAGATTTTCTGATTAGAATAAGGCTCAAGAAACGGAGAGCTTTTTATAAGCAACATGGCACAGTTCCAGTGATGGCAGTCTTGGTTCTTTGTGTTTGTGTTTTACCTACTCTTCCCTATTACTTCATTTTGTCTTTCTGTTTCAGACAGGTGCTATGGGGTCATTATCTGAATGCCACTCCTGTCCGTGGTCTCATCTGGCAGTTATTCGTAGGCTGATTTAGATTGTAGTGGGGCTTCTTAAGTAGCTGAAGGGAAGGAGCACAAACAACCTCATGAATGGAAATTGCACATTCCATCACACTGAGAAACTTACATAAATATAACCAATTTAGGCAGTTTGTAATGTAAGGATATTCTTGGTTGCATTGGGTGCATTGAAAACTCTGTTATGAACAATTTCACTAGCTCATGATTGTTTCCAAACTCCTGTATCTCACTGTATCCCCTATGGGTTTGTGTTTTCTACTTAAGTGTTGATCAATGTATTGGGATTTTGGTTCACTTTCATAAAAGCTTCATAGTAGTATTCAGCAAAAAACCCCCAACACCCTGTTTTTTTAACTTGATGATTAAACTTTAAGTCACTAAACCAGTTATGAAATGGTGACGAGCAAAATGCAGGCATGAATTTATGAACATGTCTAAAATACCAAAGTTTATTCAAGTTCATAAATATTGCAAATAGTGCTAGGAAACACAGTGTCAGTGTGATACAGTCTATGTTGTTCTCTATTTGTGTGAGTCCCTAATCAGAGACTGAACTTGACTAGGAGCAGTTCACAGACTTTGCTTTGAAAATCTGTCACTGTTCCTGGTACTTAAGCAAGAAGGCAAGGAGTAAAGGTGGATGAATGAATGTCAGGCTCAATCTCTCCTGGCACTTAAACCTGGAGAGTAAGTATTGATCAAATAACTTCAAGTACAAATCCCAAATCTTTGTTTTCTTGCAGACAATTGACAAGATGATTAACATTAACATCATGTCTGTTTGCAAGGTAAGTTCCCCATTACCAACACTTGTTATTAATTTCTTAATTCCAAACCAGTAAACAATTAAATTTTGATTGTCTGAAAGAATTTCTTTCACCTGTTGGACTACAGATTCACTTTTTGTCTTATGGTAACCCAGAGGTTGTGATTGTCAGATCAGACTGTTCTAGGGGTTGTGTGAAATGTAATTTATTGCAAAGATGCCTGTTAGCTGTTTGGAAGAACAAGGTATTGCATGCAAAGCAACACTTAACGCTTCTCCACGCTTGTTGTTCTAGTCCTTCTGGTAGACTGCTTATTCTTCTCCCCCTGTATGTGTTTCTTGGAGTGGGCAACCCTTACCTCTGTACACTCTGGTGAGAAGGCATTTAAATACTTTCTGTGAAATATGTGAGCAGGAAGGAAAACCAAGTTCACAGAAGTGTGCATTAACTTTTGAAGTAAAGTTACCTTCCCTTTTTGATAGTTAAACTGAAGTTTTTGGGAAGAAACCAGCCTGACTTCAAGGTTAAACATATGGAGTCTCCTCTGGAGACTTTCAAAACTTGTCTGGATGTGATCCTGGGCAATTTGACCACGCAAACCTGCTTTGGCAGGGGGGCTGGACTAGAGGATCCCCAGAGGTCACTTCATCATTCTGTCATTCAGCCATTCCCATGTTGATTGACATAAGGCCTATTCAAAAATCAGATATTCATTCTAGTAGTTCAAAGCTTAAAAAGGGCAGAGACTAACAGCTGCTGACATAGTCAGTTTGTTACCAACAAGTACTGGAGAAACTCCTTGTGATTATTCACTGCTAAACCTTAACTTTCTCTTCTATGTGAGTAACACAACTTGGATCTCCCATTAGCTGAGGGTTAACCTTTTGCCTCAAAGCCAAAATATTTGATGTTTCAAAGCTGGCTGGAAAGATTTGACCTTCTTGCAGCTGTTGTGATCAAGTAGTAAATTGGCCTAGTACTGTGCTCTTGGAGAGTCCAAACTGCAAGTGGTTTGTTTCCTTGGGATGAGGCACAGGACCTCTTAAAACAATGCTTCTGTAAGATTTCAGCACCTTATTAAAACATGGGCAAACAGTGAAAATGCTAACTCTCACTTTTGTGTGTGTTTCTCTGACATCTTAGTGTAACTTGTTGAGAAGTTAGTAATGCTGTGACAGAGTGTCTTCAGGAGCTTTTCACACTGAAAATGACTGCTTAAATTGACAGATTTTTCATTGATCAAGAAGGATTGTGGCCCTCCAGAATTTCAGCAGAGAAGTCAGTTATTATGGGCACTTTTTGAAAGTTGTCCATTAATACTCTCCCTGCTTACCCTAGTGAGGCCCTATCTGGGGTACTAGGTCCAATTCTAGGCTCCACAATTCGAGAGACCAGGGACTACTGGAGAGAGTCCAGCAGAGGCTAGGAAGATGCTGAGGGGACTGGAGCATCTCTGGGAGGAGGAAAGGCTGAGAGCCCTGGGGCTGCTTAGCATGGAGAGGAGCAGCCCCAGAGGGGATCTGCTCAATGTTTATCAATACCTGAAGGGTCAAGAGGCTGTGGCCAGACCTTTTTCAGTGGTGCCCAGTGATAGGACAAGGGACAACAAGGAACAAACTGGGACCCAGGAGGTTCCATCTGAACACGAGGAAAAGCTTATTCCTGTGCAAGTGCCAGAGCCCTGGCCCAGGCTGTCCAGAGAAGTTGTGGAGTTGTCTTCTCTGGAGAGATTTGAAACAGTTTTGATCCTGGGCAAGCTGCTCCAGGTGGCCTTGCTTTAGCAGGGGGGTTGAACTAGATGATCCCCAGAGGTCCCTGCAGTCCCCCAGCATGCTGTCTGATTCTGTGAAAATGTTCTTTTATGGAAGTTATTTGGCAGACTTTTTCTAAATGCTAACAGAGCTACACCAGGTGTAAATCTGAGGAAATGTGGTCATGCATAGCTGTCTTTAGATGTTAATCATCAGAATGCCTCTGCTAAGGTGCAACATCTGTGTTGTGCCAGCAGAGGGAGTGCACTATTCAATGATTAAAGAATTTGGGGTATCAGTCTCCCTGGGAGCTTTTGGTTAGAATAGAAAATTTTCAGATGATGAACTACTTCAATATGTATTTCTGAAGCTGGGAGGGTAGGATCATACTTCAGGTCTACTTTATCTTGGTATACACCTAAAATTCCACAGATGCAGCCAGATTGTATTGGCTTCCAGCATGAACTAGTTTGTGATCAGTAGTGGTCAGTAATTTAACATTTTCACACAGCATCTTGTACAATTTGCATCCTGTCAGCCTGTTCACATTCTGATGTGGTTGTCCTCACACATATAAAAACTTAGTGGAGATCTACTTGCTCTGTCTTAATAGTGTTTTTCCTTCTGGAGGAAAACTTTTTTTTCTTGACCCTCAGCAGCTCCTGCTACTACTGGGTAGAATCAGGGTTTGAGCATAAGCTTCCAGGCTTGAAAACACTTCCTTCTGCATGAGCCTGTTGTGTAATTGAACTGTAGGCATGCCAGATGCTTATTGGTTTGGGAGAGCAGCACATTAGAGAGATGAACCATCTGTAAGTCAGTTGTTCAGGAGAAGCCATAGAACTAAGAGAATCATGATAGGAAAAAATACAATTTTAGGACAGGTCTCTGTCCTTTCACTAAGACTTTCAGGGTGAAACCCTGTGATTATTTAATTCAGTATTTTAGGTTGATGCCATCTCTTATCCAGAGGTGTAAGTGTGTTGAGAAAAAAAATCTACCTTCTTGCCTGATTGAAACCATGAAGTTTTGGATGGAAGAGAGCCTGAGTTCTTAAGCAAGGAGATGAAGGTCTGCTGAAAAAGTGAAGGTAAAGGAGAGGCAGAGCAGGGTTTGCTAGGACTCATTCAGACTCTGCTCACAGTATCTCCAGATCCTCATCAGAGGTCACATAACTTGTCTGCTGTTACGTGGAACATCTCTGCTGTGAGGGCAGGCTGAGAGGGTTGGGGTTGTTCAGCCTGGAGAAGAGAAGGCTTCAGAGAGACCTTCTTGCAGCCTTTTAGTACTTAAAGGGGCCTACAGGAAGGTGGGGAGGGACTTGATCACGGAGTGCAGTGGTAAGATGAGGGGGTGATGGTTTCAAACTAAAAAGAGAGTAGATTTAGACTATATATTAGAAAGAAATACTTTACACTGGAGGTGGTGAAACACTGGCACAGGTTGCACAGAAAAGTGGTAGATGCCCCATCCCTGGAACCATTCCAGGTCTGGTTGTTTAGGGCTCTGAGCAACCTGCTCTAGTTGCAGGTGTCCCTGCTGGCTGTAGAGGTGTTGGACTGGATGACCTGTAAAAGTGCCTTCCAACCCAAAGCATTCTGTGATTGTATCATCACCTGTTGACCAATCTTTCTCTTTACTGGGCAACTCAGTGGATTTCCTGGGGGCTTTGCAGCAGCTAAGAAGGGATGCACTGTGAGATTGAAACCCCGTCTTCACCTCCCAGGTAAATTATAAGCCCAGTTGGTCCTGCTGTCAATACTTTTCCCAGCTCTGAAGGATCTAATACTATGAATTTTTCCCCAATGTTTGAGACCTTGTTTCCCAGCACAGCTTTTCAACATGGGTCTTTCCCAAATCCTGTTCCAAGCTGCCTGCCCCTGTCATGTCCTTCGAGTGCTGTTGTCTCAGGCCACCCATGAATCCCACAGCAGTGCAGTTTTGGGGCTCAGTCAGTCTGGCATGAAGTGTTGTGATTACTGTGATCTACTTTCAAAGCACTGAAGGCAAGCTGTATAAAACTACATAAAACATGTTAGAACTTTCACATCTCATAAATTACTGGTAAAAAAAAAACCCCAAACCTGACCAAACACCACCCTGCCCTCCCTCAACCACAGAAGCTCTCTAGGAAGTGTTACATTTTTATGGGCAGTGCAGGAGTTACTTTGTTCTTCATACAGTATACAAAACAAGGAGTTTTGATGATGCCATAAAAAGAATGAAGAATTTGTTTGTGATATTTTTCTCAGGAAAACTTGAGACTGAACACAACCTTATGCAAGGATCGAGTTGACAGATAAATGAGGAAGAAGATGGGGTGCTATGTGAAGTTTCATGGTTCCTGTCATAATCACATCTCAAGCTTCTAGAGGGATTTAAATAGCAAAACTTTTCTGTAATGACTGTTGGTGGCAGTTCAGGTAACATGGGGTTGTATTATAGTTTTTTGATATTTCATTTTGAGACACCAACTAAACATATTTCTGATGTTGAATAAAATAACAGGTTAAAAGCTCTGGAGTTTTTCACTAACCAGCAAGTGTTGAAGAGCTAAAATTATGGTTGCTCTTCAGAGTTTTCATCTATAGTTCCTCACCTTTGAATGTTGCAGCCTTTGTTTTTACCTGGAAAAACAATTAAACGTGATTTGGCTGTTGAATTGGTGTCCTGAAAGCCAGGGATGTCCTGCTGACTGCAGGGGCGTTGGACTAGATGACCTTGAAAGGTCTCTTCCAACTCAAACCATTCTGTGATTCTATGGTGCTAGACTTGCTGTCCAGTGGAAAAAAAGAGTAGGAAACGAGCATAGAGAATAGTTTCACATAGTTCAGGGAGCTCTCCTTTCTCCTTTGGAAGCTGCAAAAGATACTTGGTATGTGAGCAACACCAAGTATGTTATTTCTTGCAGCATTGCAATATGTTAATTGTCTTGGGAGCGAGGCATAAACTTGTGCTCTCTTGAAAAATGAGGAGGACTAAGTAGTTGAGGGAGTGCTGGCTTAGTGGTTGGTTAAGCAAGGAGCTGGTTTGCAAGCTATTATGTTGTGGGGGAATGTAAATTTTAGGCTTTCAGGCTAGGCCTTGGTTGGAAACTGGTATTAACAGAGTAAGGGGGAGAGTGAATTATGTGTGTCTATGCCTTGGTGTCTGTGCCAGTCTTTTGATCCCCTTACTTATGTTTTATACTGTGTGTTGCATACAAAGGGCTAATGCACCTGCAGGGTCAAGGATTTTTATCATCACTGTGTTTGAGCTTATAGTTTTGCTTAAGACTTCAAAATACATAAATACTTTATGCTGAACTGAGAGATCTAGTGTTACCTGCTGGCTTAGTGGAGGAGGAGTTAGTGGAGAATTATACCTTCAAACAGTGACTTTAGGGAAGTAAATCCCAACAACAAAAGCTACAACAGATATAAAATTGAAAGGAGGAGAAGAAACTAGTGTATTTGAGAAAGAGGGAAATAATCTTTTGCAGACCTGTATGTAGAAAGAGGAAAAGTGACTAAGGAAAAACTTCTTTCCTGTGGGGGTGTTAGAGCTCTGGACCAGGCTGTCCAGAGAGGTTGTGGAGTCTCCTTCTCTGGAGAGATTCTATCCCCACTTGAAGGTGATCCTGGGCAGCCTGCTGTGGGTGCCCCTGTTTTAGCAGAGGAGTTGGACTAGATCTCCAAAGTTTCCTTCCAACCTCCTACCATGCTGTGATTCTGTGAGTTGCTTCCAACCAAACAAAACACTTATTGTCTGTGAAAAGCCTGGGGAGCAGTCACCCTGAAAGCCCATAGGAAATGACATCTCTTTCTCTCCCATGAGTGTTCAGGTGGCCTACTGCACATCTGCAAAGGCATCTTAGCAGAAGTCAGAGGGCAGTTGCTTGTGCCCTGCTAGAACTTTGCACAACTTGTTGTATTTGCTGTGTATTGGGGAGGAGCACAGTAAGTAGAACATAATTCTGAGGGACTTGTGAGAAGAGATCACTCTCTGTGTATACTAGTCTAGTCAAGAGGTTTCCTACTACTCAAAGTCATAGTCAAAGTGGGGACGATGATTTAGGCAAGTACATAGTAGAAGTTTATAACAGAGAGGGACAGTTGCCAAGGCTTGGAATAGGAGCAAGTGTTCTGTGAAGGTGGTCGTGAATATCATTCAGATGGTCCAGAGGGAGAAATTAAATGCTGTGGTTTCCCACCTTGCTGACTTTGAACCCAAGAGCATGATACAAAGGAAGCTGGCACAAGGGAAATGTAGCTGTGAAAAATACTTTCAGCAATAGTAAGGGAAGCACTGGGGATTTTTCTTCTGAGTAACTTGGGGAAATTTAGGAAATCCTGGAGTTCTGTGGCTTTTTATAGATTTGAGATTGAGACAAATAAGCATTACACATCTTGAAAAGAGGAAGTTCAGCATTATTAGTTTCCTCTGTAAAAAGCGGGGGAGAAAGATACTTATTTTGAGAGCTACCCGTTGCAAACTGGACTCTGAAAGTTTTTTTGGCTCTATATAGGGAAAAGTTTATCTCCTAAAGTGGTTGCTCCAAGGAGAGTCACTGACAATGAGCAGGGCTTGTGTCATGTTACATTTGTAGTTCCCTCTGTGTCCTGTGTCCCTTTCTGATGACTGACCTTGCCATGTAGGTTACTGTGTGATTTTTTCTGTGGACTGACATCAGGGTTTTTTTGCCACTTTTTACAATATCAATCATTCTTTTTCAGATCAGGGTATGAGCTGCATTAAGAACTTTCAAGAGATGCATTAAAAAAACTTAATAATAGGTGTTGAGAATAGGTTCCATGAGCAATTTAACTACCAGTGCATGACTACAGTTCCTTAGTTCTGTGAATTGAGGGTTGCTTAGGCATGGTGTGAGTTAACTGTTCAACTATTTGTAAACTTGTATGAGTCCTCTGCCCAGGCACTGTGAATTATCTGACAATACATAAGTGGGTGCACCACTGGGAATAGCTGATCTTTGAAAAGCTAGGTTGCTTTGAGTTGTTAGAATTTTACCCCAGATTTGTAAATGCAATCTGAAGGAAGTGTCTTACCTGCATTCAAAGTGGAAAACTTGTCCAAGTCCTCTAGCTCTATCCTTTGTTGTGCTTCCCTAGCCTTAATTACATTAAATATTATATACTACATATATTCTATCATTATACCTTCAGGAAGTGGAAGGAGTGACTTGCAGTCCTGACATCATACCATAGAATGATTTATTTATTAATATTATTTATATGTATAACTGTGCTATTAAGTTTCTGGCTTTGTATAACAATTGTGTGTCCCATAAGATGTGAAGGGTAGCTTTGAATATTTATACTTCAGCTTTTCCTGCTGTATTTTAGGAGTCTGAGTGAAAATCACTTAAACTATTCAAAGCTTTACAAATGCTTATTCTTTCACCGTGCTATCCCTTGGGTTGGAGTGAGAGAAGACAACTCAGTGATCAGCAAGAGTTGGGAGGGGGTTTTCCTGAAGAAAAAACACTGGAAAATACATGGTTATAACTTCCAACTATTTTAGTTCTCTCAGAGGAGCTTTTAAGCAAAACATAAATGTTTAGAACATAAATCTAGCCACGTAACTGTGCATTTTTATATCTGCAAGTGGGAATCTTTGCTTCTTCAGACTGAAAGTGGTGTTCCTTTTTCCAAAATTAGGAGGTAGAAGACAGACAGGTTTGGTGAGGAAGAGTGGACAGCATGAGCAGTGCTTGCCAAGCATGGAATAAATACCCTTGCAGATAACTGGCCATTAAGAAATGATAGCTGCCTGTAAAAGATGAATGAAATAGTCTGTAATGAATCTCTCTCTTAAGTTAGCCATTTGCTGTGAGCATCTTGGCACTTAGGAGTTGAGGGTTAAGTGTGAAAGAAGTTGGCTTAAAAATAATGCAGCCCTCCAAATCAAAGGAATTACAACTCAAACTGTTTATTATTTTTATAATATAAAAAGACTAACAAATTTTGATGTCAAGGAGACTTTCTTCAGCAGATTTCTCAGACATACACATCTATATGCACCTCATTACAGAACTGATGATCTCTACATGATACCTAGCTAAAATTTGGATTCTTCATCTGGGAGGTACTTATGAAGTTCCAAATGTTTGCTGCTGAACTGCCTATTTCATAATGGCACATCTTAGGTAATAGCAGTTGAAGACAAGAGTGTTAACCAGTTTGGCTATCTTGGCTGAAGATCATGCATCAGTATGGATGCTGTTATTAGTAGCAAAACTATGGCTCTGTTCTGGATTGTTTGATTTGAATTAATGCTTGGAATATTTGATCTGAGCATACAGTGTATAAATGTCCCTGAGCTGAGTATGGCTGCAGAATGCTCTGCCAGCATGTTTCTGATAGTGCGCTTCAGTGCTGGAACAGTCGTGAGCGTGGACTTGGCTGGATGAGGTGAGGCTGACTCAGATGCCTTCTGTTGCAGATCACAAAATCACACAGAATCCCAGCATGCTGGGGGTTGGAAGGGGCCTCTGGAGATTCTCCAGTCCCAACCCAACCCCCTTGCTAAAGCAGGGTCACCTCCAGGCAGGTTTGGAGTCTCTCCAGAGAAGGAGATTCCACACCCTTTCTGGACAGCCTGGTCCAGCACTTTGTCACACTCACAACAAAGTTTTTCCCTGTGTTCAGGTGGAACCTCCTGGGTTCTAGTTTGTGCCCATTGTCTTTTGTCCTGTCACTGGGCACCACTGAAAAGAGTCTGGCCCCATCTTCTTGACCCTCATCCTTTAAACATTGATAAGATCCCCTCTCAGCATGTTCTTCTCCAGGCTAAGCAGCCCCAGGACTCTGTCTTTCCTCCTCACAGAGATGTTCCAGTGCTCTCAGCATCTTCCTAGCCTCTGCTGGACTCTCTCAGTAGTCCTTTTGTGTCTAGGACTGTGGAGCCCAGAGGTGGGCTCAGTATTCCAGATGTGGCCTCACTAGGGCAGAGTAGTGGGGGAGGAGAACTTCCTTTAACCTGCTGGTCACAGTCTTCTTAATGCACCCCAGAATACAATTGGCCTTCTTAGCCTCAAGGCCACATTACTGGGTCATGGTGCACTTGTCCACCAGCACTCTCAGATCCTTCTCCATAGAGCTATTTTCCAGCAGGTCAACCCCTAATCTGTACTGGTGCATGGGGTTATCCTCCCCAGATACAGGACTCTGCACTTGGCTCTGTTGAACTTCATTAAGTTCCAGTCTGCTCAACTCTCCAGACTGTCCAGGCTATGTGATTCTTCTAAAAAAAGGTTATTGTTTGTTGTGGGTTTTTTGTACATAAAGGTACTGATGTTTTCACACATCACAAGAAGTAAAAAATCCCAACAGAAAAAAGGGATTTACCCTATTCATAGAAATTTCCTCAAAATATTAATTTGAATGGAAAGAAATAGAAGTGATGTTGAGTATGAATCCAGTTTTGCCATCAGTGTTTTTCTCTTGGGGAGTTAAAAATAATGGATTGCCTGTCCAGCTCCACTTTAGAAACAGGCTGGTGGTGAGACTTCTTGATTTCTACCTGCAATGTGAACCTCTTGTTATATCAGAGCTGTCAATGACTTCATGGGTTTTTAATTTACAGAAGTCAGCATGTTTTTCTGTGCTCTCATTTGGTATCAGTAGTAACCAGGAGGTTCATGATGTGCTGTAGGAGCTGCTTGGTGGGTTGCAATTTGGGTTTAGACCATGAATGGGTTTGTGTGGATTTATGACAAAGTTTCAGACCTCTGGTCCTCCTTTCCATTACAGTAGGAGATCCTGTACTGTTTTTGCAGCCCATTTAGGGGTTGTCTAAGAGAAGGCAGTTTCAGTCCTCATCCATGTGTCAAAGTAAGGAGATGATATGCAGCATTACACTGACCTGAGAGACAAAAACCAGTGATGTGCTGCTTTTTGCCAAGGGGTCCATGGGAGAGATCATAAAGCTTGTTCCAGATGAAAGATAGTCTTAAATCCAGCCCAAAATCATTCTTTATCTTTACTACTAAAATAAAAAGTTGTTTCCACATCTCTTTTGAAACATTAGAGTGTGAAAAAGCTCATATATGCTTAGTCTAATGTTATAAACTTAGTCTTAACATGTATACTTAAGTTAAGCATTAAGCCTAGACTAAACCTCTAGACTTAATGTTAGAGGGGTTTTTTTGAAGTTGCATCAGATCTGTTTAGCTTGGTGATGCTTCCCCAACTCTGAATACTTAATTTAATTTCTGGAGCAGTGCTGAGGGTTAAATATGCCAACAGCTGATTCCATGGGAGTAAGAACTGTTCAACTCCAGCCTGTGCAGTCCCTTACTGAGGGTGTCATGCAGCATGGCTGATGACAGAATCTATTCTAAGGGAGAAATGCCAATCAAATACAAAACACAGCTTTACTCTACCATTTTCTTCCTGTGCCAACTGAAATTTTGGGGGTTTTTTTGGTGATTTTTCTCCTTTATTCCTGAAAGGATATGGTTTATAATTTAAAAAGAAAAACAAACAAGCAAGCCCAAACTCAAATTCAGTATGTGTTGATTTTTTCCTCCCATACTAATCAAATGTCTCATTTTTTAAGCTATCAGTGTAATTGTGAATCAGTGGCAGTACCATTACCATTTGGTCCCATGAGTATTTTATTGCCCTCTCCTCACTATGTTCTTAAGAAATTTGTTGGAACACATTTTAAAGATATGAAAAGTGATATAACAATTTATATCTCTTGTGTGATCTGTTGTTGATGGTGGTGATTAACAGGGCTGGCTGTGGGCAGGGTAATATTTGGCACAAGCTGAACTTTGATGACATTATTTCTTAAAAGCAGAAATTTTGGATTTAAATTGGATTTTAGGATGGTAGTAATCAGTAGTAGGAAAAATGACAGATATTTAGTTGCTGTGAAATGGTTAAAAGTTTGCATCAATGCTTCATGTGTTTCCCTTGTTAGAGCTGTTCTGTCTGCAGCTGGGAAGCTTGTTTTAGGATTCCTGCTCTGGAAAATTCTTCAGCCAGGTTGTAAATAGGTTGCTCAGAGTCATAATGAAGGCAGGAGCTTCCAGAGCCATAAGGAGCTTGGCCAGGCTGCTTTCCTTACGGGTATGTCAGTTCTTCAGCGTGAAAACATCTGTGCAATCAGCAAAAAATGGTTTGGGATCTTAAATGTCTTCTGTAGGTAACATGCTTAGGAACTTATCTTCACCAGTTCTGTCCAGTGCTCTTGCTGCTCCACCATTTCTTTTTACCTGAAAACCAGCAGTTCAGTAAGCCGAGCTAAAACATGTTAGGTGGCATCTCAAGCCTTGGCATAGGGGGTAAATTTAGTCAGTCTGGAGGAAGGCAGCTGCTTTTTGTGGGAAGAGAAGGATCATCCATGTACTGTAGTACTCTGGTGTTTTCACAGTCTTCAGTGAAGACATTTCTTTCTTTCCTCTTATTGTACTTACTCTACTAGCTGGATGGGTTCACTGGATTCAGTGCACACACAACTTGACAGAGCCAAGTTATCCAGGTAGAATAAAAATAAACTGCCTACGCAAAGTATGGTCTCTGCTTCCCTGAGCCTGGCTTGGGGTAGAGGGGGTGGCAGCTGCTCCTGGGAGGAAGGGAGGCTTCCCTCAGTTCTGTCTGGTGTCTGCATTCACAGCCATCACGAATGTTTTCTTTTTGCAGATGACACGATTGGTGCTGCCCGGCATGCTGGAAAGGTGAGTCACACTAACACTATCCAGACAAAGTCATCATTATTTATAGGGGAGAATCCTTTCTTGAAAAATTCATTACTGTGACTAATCAGCCCAGTCTCCATGTTTTAATGGCAGAGTAATGCTGGGTGAGTCACTCTGATGGTGCATGAATCATCAGACGGTGGAAGCCTTTTCCACTCGATTCCCTTTTTATTTTCCCTCTCCCTTCTCCACTGTTGTGGTGATTCCTTTTAGAACAGAATTAAAAAGCCCATCTGACTCATCAGCACTAACTCAACAACCTGCTATTCTGAGGGGGTGGTTACAGTTCCTGGGAATAACCTTCTTAGGGCTATTTCTCTAAGTCATTGGAAGTAAAATGGATGCAAAGAATATGTTCTCATTATACAGTAGGAGGCATATTGAGGAAAGTGTGTGATCATTTGGAAAAGCAGAATCAGAGACCAGCTCTTTAAAACAAGAGTTAATGTACACCGCTGTCACCACGGAAGACGTGTGCCGACTTCCTAGCTAGCTCCCAGGTGAATCTAAGAGGTGTACCATTTCCATGTGGTCCCTCTGGTTTCTAGTTGATGTTGACTGTCCCAGACTGTTGGCCGTCTCTGTTGTGGTGTGAACCCTGTTGCTGGGCGTTGCCCTGCACCAGGTCGAAGCTGTGCATGATGTGCTGTGTAGAACCATGAACGATGGTCACCATGGTATTGCCTCCAAATGAAGGAGGAGTATATATATATAAGGGGTGAACCTCCAAACCCAACAAGATTAAGAAAAAAAACTTGGTACTTTTTGTATCATCCTGCTATCTGAGAGTCTTCAGCATAGGCTGGGTTAAGTTATTCAAGTGCAGCACAGATGCAGAGCAAATGTTTCACATCTAAAACAGTTTCTTCGTGGGTACAAACTGTCAGTGACCAGTATGGGAGTCAGTGTCTAAGCACATCAGGTTGATGACAAGCTTAGGTTTTTAGTGAAACAACCAGGAGATAAGAACGAGTTTTGCATGGAAAGATACTTGAATTAGAAAAGAAGACCCAAGACAGAGCTTTGGAGGGCACGGGTGTAATATTTCCCAGTAAAGGTGGAGTAGAGGATGAGGATTATAGTGCAGTGGTGGTAACTACTCAGGGTTTGTAAGTCAAAAGTTACTCCTTGTCCGTGTGCTGTTATTGATAAAGGGACCTTTTGTGAAACCAGTGCTCTCTGAAGATGCCAACACAACCAAAGCCATTCTTCTATTGAAGGATTTAATGTTGGCTTGTTTTTGGAACTTTGAAGTGCTAACAGTTCCATGTGTCAGTTTCTTCTTTATCTAAAGAAATTTCATTGTTATCCATTTGGCAGAGTTGGTCTCTTCAGCTTCTCAGGGTAGAATGATATAGAATATCCTGTGTATGTTTTCCTGTTACCTATTAGCCTGGGTAAGATGTTTTGAATGAAAGGCAGCAAACCAAGATCCTCCTGATTTCTGAATCTGATTACCTGTGAGCACACCATATTGTGTTGCTTCTCACTTTTCCTAACTACATGATGACCTTGGGAATCTCAAGGGTGAATGTTCAAGAAAAAGCTTGGAATGAAAGATTAATAGTGGTTAAAAAAATAATAACATCTTAGAACTTTTTCCTGTTTGTGAGGAGCTGCTTGAAATGCTTCATTTAGCTGAAGGCCTCTGTTGCTGTCCCAGGGAAAAATATTTGAAAAAGCTTTAATTTTCTGTTTGATTTTGTGAAGTCAGTTGGGTTTGCAGTGCACAGAAGCAGTGTCTGCAGCTGCCAATTCCTGCATAGTCATAGCTCACAGCCCATTAACAGTGCTAAGAGTCTGTAACCATGGGGGGACATGGATGTCCAGCAGATCAGGGGCATCAGTGAATGGTCACTGTAATCAGCTGCTCTGTTGGCCAGCCATAAATTTCTCCCATGAGACTGCAAGTTAGGAAAAAAGGGCTTCAGGCTGTAAGAATAAAACTAGACTGGGAATGCTATTGTTATTCCTCATGTCTCTTAAGAGGAGAGGCTAAGAGCCCTGGGGCTGGTTAGTCTGGAGAAGAGCAGACCCAGAGGGGATCTGACCAATGCTTATCAAAGGACAGGGGTCAAGAAGCTGGGGCCAGATGCTTCTCAGTGGTGCCCAGTGACAGGACGAAGGGCAACAGGCACAAACTGGAACCCAGGAGATTCAGTGTGAACGTGAGAAAAAACTTACTTCCTATGAGGGTGATGGAGCCCTGGCCCAGGCTGCCCAGAGAGGCTGTGGAGTCTCCTTCTCTGGAGAGATTCCAACCCGACCTGGACACAATCCTGGGCAACCTGCTCCGGGTGACACTGCTTTAGCAGGGGAGTTGAACTAGAAGATCCCCAGAGGGTCTCTTCCATCCCCCTCATCTTGTCCATGGTGGCGTTTAGGGATAGCATGTTGATGAGATAGATGTCATGGAGCATGCTCTAGCATCCTGCAGCTAGCTATAGTGCGTACTTATGTCTTTGGATGTTGGTTTTATGGGAATAGATTGCAAGACAAGTACAGAAACTGAGCAGACTTTCCATGCTTTGCATCCAGATCTGTAAGAAGAAAACACAACTGCATCTTGGTGCATTTGTTACTTTTTATTTATAATAAACATAGCAGCATTAGATGAATGCCACTTCTGGTAATGGCATTTAGATGCTCTGCTGTGGCTCCTCTACTGTGCTCTGAACACTTAAAGTGACAATTTATAATCTGCAGCTTCCTATTACACTTACATGAGCAGTTCCTCTGTCAATTTTTAGGTTCCTGTCTCAGGTGAGAGAGTCATAGGACTGAAAATCCTGGCTTGATGTCTTTGAGAACAAAAACAACAACAACAAAAAAACCCACCAAAAATCAGTTGACTGTTTCTAGACAAATATCAAACTATGGTATTTATTGCCAGGGAAGTAGCAAGTGCATAATTACATTACAGAGGAAGCTTGCTCTTTCCACTTGGCGTGCAGCTGGAGCCAGTGCCGGTTGCCACAGCAACAGGGAAATAGCTAAATATAGCCTCCCTGGTGCCGGACCACTTAAGGTAGAATGATGAGGAGGTGTGAGGGTGTGGGCCTGGCTCTCTTCATCTTAACTAACTCTTTTTCGTTAACTGCACAGCTGAGTTGGATGGAGCCCAAATTACTTTTTGTCACACTCAGATCCCTCCCTAACATTCCCTAAGTGGAATAATTGGAAGTGTTCCCCCTATATACACACTTCACTTTTATCTGGAGGTTTTAAGTTATGAGCTTTTAAGGCTAGGACTGTTTTCTTTTTATAAAGTTAAAACCACAAACCGCAAGCCCCACAGTGGCATTGACTACTTCAGAGAGACCAGTACATGGAGTTTCTGCAAGGAGCTGCTATTAATTTGTTGTGTTTCCAAGAGGGTTTTCTTCACTGGGTCAAACCATTAATTCACTGCATTTAGATGATGGGCACTACTCCTTCTGCAGTCTAGCTGGACACTGAAGAGCTCTGCCTTACAATCAAGCCTGTCTTCTGTGGCTTCAGTTTGTTCTATAAGGCCTGTGTTTATCCATCAAAATGCTTGCCCTTTTTTGAATCCTTTTAAGCTTTTGTCCTCAGTTAAGTTTTGTGGCGAGTACTTCCACAGTTTGAATATGGGAAGAGCACTTCAGATCTAAATTTCAGTCTTTCATTTTTTTATCAGATCTAAAGTTCAGTCTTTCATTTAAATAGATGTCATCTTTTGTATTCTGAGAGGATAAATCAAGACCGTGATCTTTGTCATTCATTACTCGGTATACTCTTATCGGAGCTGCTTTTAATAGTCTCTTAAACAGCTAAATTGAACCCATCTTTTCACCTCATCAGTTTATCAGGGGGGTTATTTTCTTCTTTTCCCCTTTCTGAAATCATCAGATTGTTAATGTTTCTGTCCCTGTTTTTGGAGGGATAAAAATGTTCTGTAGACTGTAGCACAAGATTTCAGTGGTGGTGGATCTGTCCCTGCTGTTCCCACTGTCCTGCTCTTTGGCTGGTTTTGGTGGCAGCTGCACAAAAAAAGAATTCCTTGTGGGCTTAGCTCAGGTTTTCCAGGGAGCAGATTGTTGATTTAGAGTCCTGCTAGGTGTTTGATTAATTCACATTGTTTCCTATTGTGTGCATTGTTGATTTTGTTAATATTGATCTTTCATCTGCCATTCTGTAGTCTGTTCACATAGCAGCCTGAGCTCATTAAAAAGTTCCTCACAGTATTCTCCTATCTGGTGATTTCTTAAGAACTGTGTGAATGCTCACTCATTCCACTGCTAATCCTCCTTTGAGCACATGAATAAATACCACAGGCACCACCTGTCTTAATAGGAAGAACTTCTGGCATCCACTGTTAACCTTTTGCTATTGTGGAAATTCGTTATTAATTTGTTGTCTTATTTTTCTCCATGCTACATATTTTCATCCATGTAACTGCTTTAGTTCACCAACCAGCTCAATCCTGAAAAACACAACTTTGGCAAGGGTGTTTGAAATCCTGCATGACTGAAATGGTTCTTTTTCTGTCACATTAGCCCTCTCATTTCAGAGATGAATCAGTCAGAGAGTTAATTCACACTTGTGTCATGTCAGGAGCTGTGTTGGCTTCACTCTATTGTCACGATTTTCCAAGAGCTGGATCCTTTTAATTGTTAATGGTCACTTAAACTGTTTGTTTTCAAGATGGTTACTTAGATCATTGTGGCAGCAGCAGCATAGGTGTACCTAGATGAACAAATATGGTGAGAAGCTCAAGTGTGAATCTGCAGGAGTTGAACTGCATGATACCTACCCGTGTGAATGCTCTTGCTCTGCACTAAACAAGGCATACTTAGTCTGTTCAGGTAAACTGGCTTGAATTTCCTGCAGAGTAAGAAGCAGCAGAGATGCATCTTTCACTGTGTTGGACTGTCTGGTAGCATCTTCTAACAGCATATTTAACCGAGTTTGCTTGAAGGTTTTAAAATTAATTCTTTTCTGCTTAGCACTAAATGAAAGTCTGGTTTTGTAGATTAAACTAGTCTTGGAAATGGAGGTGCTTAAAAATCAGGCTGGGTGGGGAAATCCAGGAGTCTGACTCTCTGTCCTACCTGCATGTGCAGAGAGAGTGGTAGCTAATATCAGACTTACAGAATGTTACTGTGGAACACCTTCAGTTTTATTGTAATACAGCTGTAAAACAATTCTGATTTTCTGTAATCATCCACTGAGTATCTTTTGTACTGTATGAAAACACTTCTGTATTGAGGAGTAGATTCAGATACTTTGTATCTCCAAGATCCAATATGAAGTTACATTTAGAAGATGAAAGGGATTATCAAAGCCTGAACTCTACAACAAACTTCTTATTCCCATTTCTGCCCCTTAGCCCCAGATTTAGAAGTTGCCTTTTGGACTGGTGCCAGTTTCACTTGGTTGGTTTCACATGGTTAAGCCCAGTGTGTGTGTTGTGTGTGTATGGAGCTTCATTTTCTTGCTGTGTTGACCTTGGAGGTGTTCCTGGTTTATAGCAGCTGCTTGAATACTTCCCTTGTAATTAAAGTCATATCAGTAACCAATTTAGGCTTTGGTTGGGGGTTTTAACCATCATCTCAATTGCATTCTAAAAGTTTTCTTTAGGCTTGCAACAATTTTCTGAAACATGAAAATGTTGCCTTTCTTTCATGATAATCTCTCTTCACTGCCTTTCAGATCAAAAGGGGTAATCCTCAATATCTCCTCAGCTGCTGGGATGTATCCAACCCCACTGCTGACTCTTTACTCTGCAACCAAGGTAAGTGTTCTGTTCCACCCTGAAATCAACTGTCCAACAGAAGCCAGCACTGCGGGAATAAATGTTTTGGTGTCCATCTAGTGGTGCTTTCATGAACTAAAAGTACAGAGTTTCTAGCTTCAAGTTTTCCAAGAGTGGAAGCTGGAAGGTCAAGAGAAAAAGAAGTGCAAGGGTTTATTGGAGTGGAAATGACTATTTTATGTATTTCATTGTGTGTTCTGCTTTTCCATGGAAAAGGATGCTGGTGTACCAAGCAAGCTTACTGTGAGGTTGAGGAAGGACACTGAGTTTAACACACACTCCCTTATTTTAACTTCAAAACTTCCCCTCCCATCTTACTGAAGATAATCTTTAATATATATGTGTATATATACACCTATTTAAGTAGGACTCTTGTAGTGGTTGCTGGAAGCACACATTTGTCCTTTTGTATGGATGGCTTTATGTTTAGCATTTCAGGAAAGAGAAAGGATAGAGGTTTAGGGCCTTGCCATTACCAACTAGTCAACTTCCTGACCATAAATCCTGCTAATGTAGCCCAGTATGTTGATTGATGTTCATGTAGTGAGTGGATTATTGGCTTATCTTCTTCCTGGCAGACCTCATAAATTCCAGCTTCTTCACAACTGGGTTGCTACCTGACCAAAATTAAAGCATGGTGTTGTCCCACTGCATGCAGAACTTTGCACTTTCTGCACCACTCAAGATATCTCAGGATGTTTAACCAAGTTTATCAGGACCTTTCTGGACTGAAATTTTGTCATGTCAGCTGCTCCATCTGATCTTCTACAAATGTGCTGAGGGTGCACTCTGTGTCATCATCTTGGTGGCTGAGAGGAGATCTTGAAGAAGAAGGGCCTCAGTATTGATCTGTAGGGTTGTCTGCTTCTTATCAGACAGATGTCAAGCTAATAATTGTGGCCTTTTGAGCCTGGTGGTCTAGCCAATTTTCAGTCTGCTCAGCAGTTTGTTGTTTCAGCATATATCTGCTCAACTTCCAAATGAGAATGCTGCAGAAGACACTGTCAAGAGCTTTACTAAAGTGAAAATATATCTCTGTGTACCCACACACACACACATACTGTTGATATGTTAATATATTATATTCAATATATTGATATATTGAAAATCAGTTTCTGATGTATCTTCTTGTCCTTCACATGCCTGGCAATGAATTCCAAGAGGAGGCTTCTGTGAACTTTCCACAAACCAAGTTAACACTGATGGGTTCATTTTTGCCTTTTCAAGGAGGGATCCATCAGGCCTTGCGCAGTTGTCCCAGGCCTCTCCTAGCTTCAATAGATTTTTCAGCTATGGTAGGCAGCAGACTTGCATTCATACAAACTAGTTCTTTCAGCACTCTTGAGTGAACCCATGGTGGCTCTAAGGGTTTGAATACATTCAGCTTCTCTCAGTAGTCCCTAAATTGTTGCTGCCTCTGCCTGTCCCTTCTGTTAAACAAAACTGGTGTCTGCCAAGGCATGTGAGCACGCTTTGGCTGTGCACAGGCAAGAGAAGTGTTGAATACTGTAACATTTTTCTATCCTTTATCTCCAGGTTGTCTCCCTCATCCATCAACAGATCCTTAATGTCCTTTGTTAGGCTTTTCCTAGCTTGGATTTATACCCAAGTACCTGAAAATGTTTTTGTGTTTCTCCTGTTTTACTTCTCCTTGTTTCTGTCTCTCATATGCTCCTTTTCAGTTCATCAAGAAGCTCCCTGCTTAGCCAAACACTCCCTTTTCTGAAATGTCCCACAAAAGGCTGGTTTATTTTACCAGTTCATGCTACTTCTCTGGATCTATATTTCATGTTAACTTTACCTGTTCTGATTTCTCTGTTTCTCTGGGACAGTTTTATCTTTCTACAGCTGGTCTTTTTTCCAAGGATACTTATAGGAGCTTCTAAAATGTTCTCCTTAGAGATCTCCAGGTGAAGAGAGAGAGAATATGGGTGATCAGGGTGGAATTGAAAGTATATGTGGTAAAACAAAATGGAAGAGGTGTTTACCCTGGTATTGAAGCAGTAGTATGGCACTATAGTTTTTTCATGTGCACCTGATAATGACCTTAAATACTTGAAGGATTTCAGAGTCTAAGCAGAACCTTTCCAGGATGAAGAAGCTTTCCATAGTGCCATTCATGTCATAACAGAACTGTTTTCTCTGGTCTCTCAGTAATGTCTTCCTTTGTGCAGAAAGGGATAGTTGCACACTGTTTTGTCACACTAAAGGAGGGGGTAATTAAGTTTAGAAGTCAAGAAAGCCCTGAATTTAGTTTTACCTGACAAAAGTTTGCTCTTGAAATAGCTGTTTCTTGAGAGCACAGTTCTTTGTTTTAATCCAGAAGGTCACTTTGGTTGTGGCAGTACCTTCATCTTTATGGAATGAATTGAGCTTCTGATTTTAGTGATGATATGCCTTAGACTGCTTTGATTAGTCTTTTTTTTTCAATGAGAATCTCAAATATTTCTTCCCCTCCCCTTAAACTCAATTACAGGTTAAGTAGTCTGCCTATTCTCAGAACTACTCATCTACCACAGCAAGGTTAGTAAGCATGAAAGTGACTTCCCTAATGTAGCTATAGAAAAACTGTATCTGCAATTTCTAGGGGTATTTTCCTCATCTATATAGAAGGGTTCTTAAAGTACAGTATCCTTCAGGGCTAAGTCAATGGCTTTGGCTAATTCTCAGGAACAGACACAGTCCAACTCTTTAACCTTCCCCTGGAGAACTCCCTGTTTTACAATGAAACACTTTTAAGGGACTCACAGCCCTTTTTATGGACAGATTCTCTTATCTAGCTGCATTAATACTAATGAGAAGTGAAATATGATTTCCTCTGCCAGGTCTTTAGTGTTTGGGTTTGTTACTGGCTAGCGAGGGAGAAAACATTTTCTTCCATGCACTGCTTCTCTGCTTATTCAGAAGATGTTCACTTAGAGAGCTTTCTTAAGACTGTTTTAAGTTAAAGGCTGCTGGGGGGCTTGAGCATCTGGAAGTAGGAAATCTCAACTTGTCTTGAATGAAATTTTTCATGAAGAAAAACTCCAGAGTTTTATTTGGATACTGGAAGTTGTTTTTTTCTTCTCATGTAAAATGAACATTCCGTTTATTGCAGCTGGTAGAGATGAGTCTTTTAATACTGTTTCTCCATATTTGGAGAAGTAACTGATTTCAGGCCTCTTCTCCTCTAGAAACAGAAATTGGAATGATCAAAGCACTTTGATTAACACAATATAGTTTGTTTATTTTTAATAGATTATTGATGCAGTCTGTGCAGTTATCACACATACATCTGGCATCTGTGTTCAGGGACTGCACCAAAATATTTGCATGTCTGTGCAAGTGCCTTATTGTTGCAGTAGGATGGCAAGCTCACTTGAATCTTTGCTGCTGGATTAGACTTTCACAGAATCCCAGCATGGTGGGGGTTGGAAGGGACCCCTGGGGATCATCTAGACCAACCCCCCTGCTAAAGCAGGGTCACCCACACCAGGTTGCCCAGGATTGTGTCCAGGTGGGTTTCCAATCTCTCCAGAGAAAGAAGACTCCACAACCTCTCTGGGCAGCTTGGGCCAGGGCTCCATCACCCTCACAGGAAAGAATTTTTTCCTCATGTTCAGCTGGAACTTCCTGGGTTCCAGTTTGTGCCTTGTCCTGTCAGTAGACACCTCTGAGAAGAGTCTAGCCAAGTCTTGTTCATGTTGAGTACTGAATTTCATTAAGAACTTATACATGGGGGAGAGGGAAAAGGAAAGAACAGTGGGACAGCAGATAAGCTTGTTTTGGTTTAATGAGTCTCCTTCTAACTTGTAGATGCAACTTGAATAAAATGACTCAACTACACAGCAAAATCTAGTTTTCCTTCAGATCTTGTGTCTGCTTAAAACAGTGGCCACAGAAATAGCCCAGTAGCATGGAGGTGTTTCTGTTGCTTCTTATGTAGGCTGATTTCAGTGGGATGAACTTGATAGGGAAAACACTGAGCACTGCACAATTTTAAGTGCTGGTTTCAGTTAGGACTTATGTTAATCCACTGGTGACATGGTGACCAAAAGAAGACCAAAGCAGGTGCAATATTAGAGTTTTCCTGTTTGTTTTGAAACTGCTCTGAAGCAGCTGCTTCTTAAACACTTGAATTATTTTAATGAATATTATTTTGGCTTCAAGCATGGATAAGATAGTTTAGTTCCTTCAGTCAAAGGTACTCCATACTTGGCTGTATTGTTTCACTAAAACAAGAAACAAGAGCAGAACCTGGTATTTTGTGTCACTAGACTTCAGGAGGGAAAACTGGAAAAGTGGTTTAGAACTCATGGAGGGGGAATATATATAGATTTGAATTGCTGAGTAGCCTTCGGTTATTAGGACAGTACTTTCTTGGCATAGTTGTGGAGGTGGCTGTGAGGGCATCTTGAAGGCAGGTACCAGCATCTACCTTTTAAGCCCTTTCACTTCTTTTTTTAAACTTGTAGTCTTATGATTTCTACAACTTCCAGAATTTTGGAAGAGAATCTGTGGAGGTAGACTTCAAGGCTAGGAAGAACTATCACCATAGGATGGCATTTCTTAAAAGTATAAAGGAAGAAGATGAAGTATTTATGCTTTAAAAACCATGCACAAGAGAAACCTATTTAAATCACTCTCAGGAAGAAGAAAAGTCTAAGGAGATTACATAAGTATTGAACAATATGAACATACAAAGTCTTTATTTTCCTTTTTTAGCTAGGCTTTGTGTAACAAATCCATTTAGATAGAGCCTCACTTCTGTAGAAACACTTGCTAAGCCTAGGGCATCTATTCAGATGGCATTGCTCTAATAGGCAAAGTTTCTTCAGAAACCTAAGGTTTTTTCACCTGAAAAACTCTAAATAGTAATTTAAATATGCTTACAAAGTCCTACAAACTCTAGTTTCCATTTTAACATGGAGTGTGCTGCATGTTTCCCTTCTTTTCTCTCCAGGCTTTTGTGGATTACTTCTCCCGAGGTCTCCATGCAGAATACAAGAGCAAGGGCATCACCGTGCAGGTAAGTAGAGTTTGTTTCATGGAAGTGTGGTTACCACAGCAACATTGGTGTCTTGGTAACAAAAAACATGTTTTCTTCTTCATGAATATGTGACACAGATTAGGGATAAGGATTCCCTTCAATCCCATTAGCAGCTTGCTTATGTTACTCTGAAACAGTGCATCTTGAAGCAACAAAAAACATGGGGGGGTGGGATGTGGGTTGGTGGTGTTGGGCTTGTTTGATTTTTTTAGGTGATGATGGTAGTTCAACATTCACATATGAAATATTTTATAAAACTGTGTGTAACTCTGCAGTATACATCTTTGTATAGCTTCATCTACTGGAATGCACTTTTGGAGGCTGTTTGTACAGACACCTGATGGGTAGCTGCTTAAAAGACAAGAATAGTAGCAGTCCTTGCAGTGTCAGTGAATCAATTGCTAGAGTAAGCATAGCAGTAAGAACAAAAGGCTTCAAAGACCCCTTTGTATGTAATGGATTGATTTTTATTTCTTTTTAGTGCTGGGCTTTCCACATCACTAATGAGTCTTGGTTTTTTCCTCTCTTTTGTTTATCTTCCATGGTTTTAATTATATTTAATGGAGCATAAAAAGAAACCAAGTCACAGCTTTATGGGATTTTGCTGGAGCATCAATGCTCTTAGTGCTTGCTTCCAAAATGTAGCTGGAATTTCCAGCTTTGGTTGCATCATCATGGAGTTTTTCATTGCTTACTGCACTTGTTGCTCTCCAGAGCAATATTCAGTTTGATAAAGGTGCTAGAAGATCTTGTGAGCTGTTCCCACGCAGTCACTGACCTTTTGATGGGAACCTGATTTAAACCTTAGATTAAACACCTTAAGGGGGGGAGCTTGGACTAGATGACCTTTAAAGATTCCTTCTAACCCAAACCATTCTATGCTGTTTATTTTGGGATCTGTTGGCAGTGGAGAGGAAGCTAGCAAAGCTGGTCCCTGAAAGCATTCTGCCTACTGTTGCTATAGACCTTCTCGAGGATGGAGTCACTAGGTTTACACTGGTAACAGATGATAACTTGCTGTGGAGCTCCCAAAGCATAACTTCTCCTTAGAGTACTTGACACTGTGTCCAAGCACCCTGAGATGTACCTTCAGCTACACCAGTGTGCACCAAGGAATGGTGCATAAAAAGGTAGACTCTGAACAGGTACAGGTTGAGTGTACACAGTGGTTTGTGTGTGCTCTCAGTTCTTGAAGTGGATTAAGCTGGAGCAACTTTTAGTGGTTTATGTCTGCTTGTTACTTTCTCTTGTCACAGTGCTTTCCAAGTCTTTTCCTGGCTTCAGCCCCAAAGTGTCCTGCAGTGGGTCATTTTTTACCATACTGCAAGTTCTTTACAGCTATTGTTTCACTTTTACCCTTCTATATTAATTCCATCTCCCAAGTGTGGTTTAAACTGTATTACTTGCAGATTTAGCTTCGTTATCAGACAGCTGTTCTTCCAATCCCTTCCATCTCCATGGAATGTGGCCCTCTTTTAATCTGTGGCCACAGTCTCCAAATGAGACTGAAGGAACTGATAGAGTATTTCT
The DNA here is from genome assembly GCA_013399015.1 of Galbula dea. Classification (NCBI taxonomy): domain Eukaryota; kingdom Metazoa; phylum Chordata; class Aves; order Piciformes; family Galbulidae; genus Galbula; species Galbula dea. The sequence goes on from VWZX01004771.1 coordinate 606,840, forward strand.
CTTTTTAAAATCAATAATATGAAGCCATCTGGTAGGATTTTTCCTGCTCAAGACTACCTACAAACTGTGAGGCACAGGCTCCTTCAAGACACAGCTTCACTGGCAGTAGAGCTGGGTGTGATTTGTTTTTTTGGGGTGTGTGTTGGGGCAAAATTTCCAAGCCCTTTTTCTGTTTTGGTGTTTTCTCAGGTAAAGCTGCTGTTAGTTACATTAGTGTGAGAGTAGTTAGAGACAGATACTTGCAGGAGAAAGAAGTGGAACATCTCTGAGAGGTGTTGCTCCTATGTGCAGTTGTCTCCTCCTCCCCAAATTTTGTCTGAATAGTAGTCTGTTGGTTTGAGAGGAGAAGGAAGAAGGAGCAGGTGCTGTTCATTTATGACTATGGAATTCCTGTTGAAACCAAAAAGGTAAATAACCCAATAACTCATGCTTGGCTAAAGGCATTAAACATGGTGTGAATGTACATAGCATAGGCAGGATTTTCCAGCTTTTGGGTATGGGAAAGCTAGAAAACAAGTTTTCAGTGTCTCACATTTTTAACATTATGAACAAATGAAGAATTAAACCTGGCTTTCTGTACCAACAATAATGTTTTCCTGTACATACCTTCCCAGGTTGTGGTAAGCTGTCTTTTTGTAACTCCCATGTTGTCTGGGGGTGCTAAATTCCTGACAGCACTGCTTTTTCACCCCTAAATGTAGACAGCAAATTGCCATCCTGAGTTATGTGGGCTAGGTGACCAATAGCTGTCACAGCTTCAATTTGTTATGCTAATTTTATTGCAGTCCATGTCCTTGTAGGCTTGTTCCAGCTTGGCACTATAAACCTTTAATGAATATTAGGAGTACCTTCCTGTGGCAACTAGCTGATGTATCTCCTTCAAGACCTTAAGAAGCCTGCATCCCCCTTAGATTCTTTGGAGTTCATCTTTGTGACCTTCAGAAGTGTAGTGCTTTTAATTCCATTTCCTGCAGACTCTTCTGAAACTTCTGCTCTTTGAATACTTCTAAGAAAATTCTGCTTTGTTCTTCAGCCCTTTTTTTGCTCCATTTTTTCCACTTCAGTTAGTTGTTGGCATTTTCCTCTCTTTGCTTCATTACTATGCATAGCAAAAGTGTAACACTAGAAAGTTTCACTACCTGTTTTCTTCTGCCTCATGCACAGTTGTTTGCCCCTTCATGCTATCCAGTGGCTTAACTGGGTGGTGAAGTTCTGAACTCCTGAACTCTTTTGAGTTCAGAACACAGATAACAAATCCTAACTTATAACTATCACACTGCAGATGTCATTTGGTGGTGAATAAGAAGCTACAAATTGTTTTCTGTTTTTAAACCAGCAAACTAGAAAAACTTTAGAAATATACAAAAGGATGAGGTTCACATTTTGGAGGTGTTAAGGTGACAGAATGAGTAATTTTCTTATCCAAGCTTTTGGAGCCTTTAAAGGTGATGGTAACTGCATATGTTTCTGAAATTCAGATCTCTGGTTTGTTTCTCCATTTGAAACTGGCCTCATGCAGTTTATTATTTGAAGTCTTATTTATGGAGAAAAATGCATTGTTTTGATGTCCTAAGGTGAATGAATAAGCAGTCAAACCAATGCTTCCTGCTTGTGGTGGTAAATTCCTGCTGAAATGTGCATGGCTATGGCATGGAGAAACAGTCCATGAGAGCACAAGTGCTCCTTTCACCCCATGCTAGGCTTCTGAGAGTGTGGTGGAAATGCTTCTGAGGTCAAGCATGTGTGGTCATTGTTCTTTGAGACTGACATGAGGAATCATAGAATCATTTAGGTTGGAAAAGACCTCTAAGATCACAAGTCCAACTGTTGGCCTAACACCCCGATGCCACTAAACCATGGTGCCAAGTGCCACGTGTGCACATGTTTTTGACACCTCCAGGGATAGTGGCTCCACCGCTGCCATGGGCAGCCTCTTCCAATGCCTAACCACTCTTTCAGGGAAGTTTTTCTTCATATCCAACCTGAACCTCCCTTGCACAACCTGAGGCCATTTCCTCTTGTACTAGTCACATGGGAGAAGAGACTAATCCCCATCTTATTCCAGTGTCTTTTCAGGTAGTCAGAGAGAGCAAGAACATCTCTCCTAAGCCTCTTCTTCTCCAGGCTAAATAGTCCCAGTTCCCTCAGCTGCTCCTCACAAACCTGTGCTCTAGACCATTCACAGCTGCTTTGCACACCATAGCTTGCCCAAATATACTGAGTTTTGAGGCAGTATTCTTATTTTGAGATCAGTTAGTGTAGCAGAAGTGGCTGCACACTTCTCAGGTATCAGCTGTAAAGGTACATGAATAGTAGTGCTCATGACTGTGATGGGCAGCAGCAGCAGCTGTATGTATTGAATCACTAGTACAGCCACAGTGTCTTAGGAGGTCATTGTCAAAGTGTTGGTAAGGTTCCAACCTTTTTAAGCTTATGAGATTTGTTATATTTAGTGCCTGGTTTAGTGGCTATAGATCAGGACTTTCTGGATTCCTTTTCACAGCCTAAACTGAGGACTAGTTGAAAGCAATTCCAGAACCATGACTGAGGAAAGAGGATTGCTTCCCAGTGTATCAGTATATATGCATTTCTCTCTTGTTCTGCTGTAGCACAAGCTGGGGGTAGGTGCAGTGTGGTTTTGAATCCCACAGATTTATCTTGCCCCACCCCTTTGTGGTACCAGTCAACAATACACCCATGCTGCTTCCTCTTGCTTTTCCATTATGTCAGAGCCAGGTAGTTCTGAGACCTACCATCACTTTTGCAGTTTCTTCCAAACATTGCTATAAAAGCCTATGGGCTGTACTCCTTTTCTTGAGCCTTACTTCAGTCCTTGAGGTCTTCCGCTCCGGTACCAATATCTTTTACTTCCTCTGTGGAGTTACAAGCTCAGTATTTTGAGCCTCCTTGTGTTCCCTTTTCTCCTTCTTCCTCCTGCCTTTGTGTTTCTCTCTGTGCAGGTGCCAAACTGCAGAGCTGTTACATATAAAATCCCTGTCTTGGGTTGTGCACGTTTCTTCCCAGACAAACTTTGGGAGTTTACTACAGAGAAGCAACACTGCAGCTGTTTCTGTTAAACAGCCGGATTGAATTTTTTTACTTAGAAGGCAAATAGTAAGAAAGGCTTTTGAACCATACACTAGCCAGAGTGGTTTTTCTAGGGCCCTAAATGGAGATGCTGTCAGTCAGTGACCACTGAATGTTTCAAATATGGTCCACAAGATAGCTGATAAAAAATGGGTTTGATACTGGACGTTGTTAGAATTACCCTCCAGCTCTACACTCTCCTAGTGAGGCCACATCTGGAGTGTTGTGTTTAGTTCTAGGCTCCCCAGTTGAAGAGAGACAAGCAGCTACTGGAGACAGTCCAGCAGAGGCTAGCAAGATGCTGTGGGGACTGGGGTATCTCTGGGAGGAGGAAAGGCTAAGAGCCCTGGGGCTGCTTAGCCTGGAGAAGAGCAGACCCAAAAGGGATCTGCTCAGTGCTTATCAATAGTGAAAGGGCAGCGGCCAAGGGGCTTGAGCCAGCCTCTTTTCAGTGGTGCCCAGGGAAAGGACAAGGGGCAGTGGGCACAAACAGGAAGGCAGGAAGACCCACCTAAACATAAGGGAAAACTTCTTTCCTGTGAGGGTGCCAGAGCCCTGGCCCAGGCTGCCCAGAGAGGTTGTGGAGTCTTTCTCTGGATTCCAAACCCACTCAGACACAGTCCTGGGCAGCCAGCTATGGGTGACCCTGCTTCAGCAGGTGGTTGGACTAGATGATCTCCAGAGGTCCCTTCCAACCCCCACCATGCAATTGAAAAGAAGACCAGCGTAACATGGAATTCAGTAGACAGATTACCTCATTTCCAGTGATTCTTGTTCCTTGATACACCTGTAAGTTAACCTGCAAGCATTCTCTGCTTAACATGATCTTTCCTCCCATGCAGAGTGTTTTACCATATTATGTGGCCACCAAAATGTCCAAAATCCGTAAGCCAACCTTCAGTAAGCCCAGTCCTGAAACGTATGTCAGAGCTGCTTTAGGCACAGTGGGCCTGCAGTCCCAGACCAACGGCTGCCTACCCCATGCACTCATGGTAAGTCTCCTTAGAGAGCTGGTAAGGATCTGGAATGTCCTTTGTATGTATTTGTTATGGAAGAAGGGTAAAGAATCATTTGGAATGTTAAAATATTTTTGTTCTTTAACTTGGAATCATAACTTGGTGATATTTGTGTGTGCTGGTAACTGTTTGACTTTGCTTGGTACAGGCTATAAAAAGCTGATATTTTTCCACTCTTTCTTTTGGTAGGGATGGATCTTTTCTTTTCTACCTACACCTTCTGTCATTAATTTACTGATGAAAACAAACAAACAAATACGGGCTCGTTACTTGAAAAAAATGAAGGAGAAGTAAGTTGGAGGCAAGTTGATCTGAGGAGCCTGAGAGTCCTCCAGGTTCCATACCCCTGCTGCAGCACCAAGTTGACCTACTATGTTTTCAACATCTTCAATCATAGATGTACTAACAAGCAAAACAGTCTTCTTTGGAGGGGACAGGTGAAATGAGACTGCTGACTTCTAATATTCATTTAAGAATAGACTTTGTTGATAGATATTATGAGAGGGGGAAGTGCTTTGGACTAAAATGACACTGTGCTTTAAGAAATACATGGACTTGATCAGACATTGTGCTCAGCTTGCTTATGTAGTGTCCATCATGTCTTATGTATTGTGTGTGTGGGTGACGGGCAGCAAAACGGTGGTTCTTGCATATTCCTGGGCAGGAGTGGAAAGAGTGTCTATCATGGTAACCTAGCACTGTTGACAGAGGATAACATTTTCCAAGCTCAGATTTTGGGTTCTTGCAGGGATTGTCAGCTAGGTTGTGAGTGCTCCCCTGCTTGTACAGCCCAGTGTGATTTTTTTTTTTTTTGGGTGAGGAATTTGAGGGAAATGGGCCAAAAACCAAAATAAGTGTAATTGCTCATCTATAAATATATACATCAAATAACATGACAAAAAGTATTTACAGTCTTGGTTCTTGAATATGGATTCTAACTTTCCAGTACTCTGTGATCTTTACAGTTTGTAATAACATTTTTAAAAGCTTGGTACCTGCTCTTTGCAATAGGTGGTGATAACACAGTGTAGGTAACGTGGCACCACTTACCTGTCACGTGCTGGTTGCTGTGTTAAAGGTTGTGGGCACTTTAAATGCAGAGCTTGAAATGATGAGTTACCCCTCTGTGTTTGCAATGATGGTTAAATTCTTTCTGAAGTACATATCACTCTGTCTCTTTTGGGGGGACCCTCTGAAATGTGAATCCTGAATATTTGAGACAACCTTAAAATGAGAACCAGAAAAATTCCTTAAATATAGAACATTTTTAATGTGCTTAACTGATTTGTTTCATGGTTCTACTCTGAAGCAGAGTGCTCCAGTGAGGCTGAAGTTACCCAGCTCCAGGAGACAGGGATCAGAGTACATCGGAAGTGTGCACTGCTGTTGTCTCTCTTTACCTACTCTTTAAATACAGATTTTAATCTCTAACATTCCTTTTTATAAACAAAAAATGTGCTGAAACTGAAAAGGCAAACCAAGTTGCAAGCAGCTACCTGTGTTTTTGTGGTGACTTCCTATGCTTGAAGAGTGGAGGTTGTTTTCTGTCCTTGAAAGAATTGTTTCAAGCTCTGATTTTGAAGTAAGATGTTGCACTGAGGCATGATTTGGGGCTAACATTTCTGTACATTGAAAAAAACCTGAATACCGATGCAATGGTGCTGATCAAATCCGAGATGCAGATCCTATCCCATAGTTTTCTTCATTTTTTTGGGAAGAGGGATGGTAAGGTCAGTGGTATGAATTCTGTAAGAGCACATGGCTTGGTTTGCTCTGGATCTGATGTGGAAGCTATTGGACTAAGCAATCTGTATGTTTTGGAATTTGTAAAACAAATAAAATGGAATTTACCCTCAAACTTTAATGTGTTGGCTTTTTCCTTAAGATGTCTGGCCATGCATCCAAATGCCTGATTGTCCTTTATCATGTCTAATAATGCAGTGAAAATTACTTGACTTCTACATGCCAAACCCAAAGCTTTTATTAATCTTTTCCTGGCTATCTGTTTAACAGTCACAGCCTATCCCTGTGCCACAGCCACAGAAGGTGGTAAGGCATCAGACCACTGTGTGTCCAGCTGTCTGCCTGGTCTGGGAATGCCCCAGGACTACAGGAGAAGCAGCTGGGCTTGGTGTCTGCAGGTAACATAACAGCACCACCAAGGGCTGTGCCTGAGCTAGGTGAGGGGCTGAGCACTGTGCAGGGGCTAATTCTGTTTTCCTTCTTTAGTTGTAGCTTGACAGACAGATGTGTACTGTTTCCTTCCACACCTGGGGAAATAGATCTGTAACTTAGCTAGTTAAAAGCAGTCTCCTTCTGAGAGCAGCCATGTTTGCAGAGAAAAGCTTTAGTTTACTCTGCACTGGGCACTGGTGAGGCCATATCTTGAATCCTGGGTTCAGTTTTGGGCCCCTCAATACAAGAAGGACATTGAGGTGCTGGAGTGTGTCCAAGAAGAGCAGCGAAGCTGGTGGATAGCCTAGAGCACAAGTGGTGTGAGGAGCAGCTGAGGAAACTTAAGAGTTGTTTAGCCTGGGAAAACGGGGGCTCAGGGCACTTCTTATTCTCTACAACTCCCTGTAAGGAGGTTGGAGCGAGGTGGGGGTTGGTCTCTTCTCCCATGTAACAAGCGATAGGATAAGAGGAAAGAGTCAGGTTGTGCCAGAGGAGGTTTAGGTTGGACATTTGGATGTGTCTTCTCTGAAAGGGTTGTCAATCCTTGACACGGGCTTCCCAGGGCAGCAGTGGAGTTACCATCCCTGGAGGGATCTAACAGATGTGTAGATGTGATGCTGAGGGACGTGGTTTCGCGGTGACCTGGCAGTCTTAATGGTTGGACTCGGTAGTCTTAAAGCTCTCTTCCAACCTGAACTATTCCACGAGTTCAGCTGTTCACGGGCCAGTAGCGCCTCTGCCCCCCAGGGCGGCGGCGAGGCCCTGGCTGGCAGCCCGTCCCCGGGCCCTCAGCAGAGGAGCGGAACCCACGGCGCGGGCTGCGTTGCCGGCGGAGGCTGGCGGGCGGCGCGCCGGGCCGGGCCCGGAGGAGGAGGAGGAATGGCGGGGAGGCGGCAGCAGGCCCGGGTGCAGGGAGCTTGGGCCGGAGCCGCGGTGGGACGGCCCGCAAGCACGGCCTGGAGCTCAGGTAAGCAGCTGGGGCACGCAGGGGGCAAGGGCAGGTAGGAGAGGCCGGTGCTGGCGTGTCCTGGCCAGAGTGGATATAGAACTGTCAGGCCATGTCTTCTCGCTGCCTCCTGTGTGCTTTGTCAGACGGCGCTGCATGAGACGGAGCAGAAGGGCTGGAGCCGCGGTCCTGTTTGTCTGCATAATCCAAGTTCAGGTGTTGGAAGCCAGTTTTTAAGTACAACTTGTGTTTGTGTCGCAGATATGTTGCACCAGTTTTGGACATAGAACGCAGCGTTAGCTGCAGGTGTGTATGGTTTTTTCTAATGCACACACTTGGGGATACTCGTGGGTGAAAAGCAGGCCGGGAGCTAGCAGTGTGTGCTCACAGTCCACAAGCCAGCTGTAGCCTGGGGTACATCCCCAGCAGCATGGCCAGCAGGTCCAGAAAGGGGATTGTGCCTCTGCTCTGGGGAGACCCCACCTGCAGTGCTGGGGCCAGCTCTGGAGTCCTCAGCACAGGAGAGATATGGACCTGTTGGAGGCCACAGAAATGATGGGAGGGCTGAAACTCCTCTGCTGTGAGGACAGGCTGAGAGTTGGGCTTGTTCAGCCTGGAGAAGAGAAGGCTCCAGAGAGACCTTATTGTAGTTTTTCAGTACTTAAAAGGGGCCTGTAAGAAAGATGAGAGGAGACATTTTATCAGGGCCTGTTGTGACAGGACAAGGGGTCATGATTTTAAACTAAAAGAGGGAGATTTAGACTAGATAGAAGGAATATATGTTTTACACTGAAGGTGATGAGACATTGTCCCAGGTTGCCCAGAGGTGGTAGATGCTCCATCCCTGGAAACATTCCAGGTCAGGTTGTTTGGGGCTCTGAGCAATCTGCTCTAGTTGAATGTGTTCCCAGCTGGCTGCAGGGGGTTGGACTACATGACCTGTAAAGGTCCCTTCTCACCCAAACCATTCTTTGATTATATCTATAAAGGAAGCATGCTTTTCTTGTCTTTGGGCAAATACAATTTGATGAAGCTAAGCTCTATTGTAACTCTCAGTCACTTTTTATTCCTAAAATTTACCTGCCTTCCTTTGTCTTTTCACAGTGAAAACATTGCAAAAGAGCACTAGTTGGAAAGGGCTGCAGTTAGTCTGTTTTGTCTGTTTTGTGCTGAATATTTAATCCAAAGAGCAAAGAGGCAGGAGAGCACTGTGTGGGTTTCCAGTCTTGGAAGAAGGACTGTTTGGTACATAAGTTCTTCTAAACAGTATTTCTTTTTGGATGGTGAAATTCTATTTCATGTGATCCTCATTTTGCTCTCTTTGCTTTAGCACCAAAGACACCTGTGGCCAGCAACTTTGGCCCTGCAAGAGCCAGACCAGCATGGGCAAGGAGAGATCAGACTCACACTCCAAAGCAATTTGTCTTTGAAAAGCCATCAGAGGTAAAAACTTCATAACTAGCACAATTTCATCTTTTATTAAACTTCAGATGATAAAAATGATCAGACTTTGAGATTATAGTTTAAAAACAAATTAAAAATGCATCTGAGCTGAGCTTTAGGCTTTAACCAAGAAGAGTTTGCCACTCTCTTGCCTATATGCCAGTCAGAAAGTTACAGTTTAGCCTCAGACTCATTTTTTTTCTGAGAGCAAAAAGAATATGTTCTCCTCAATATTCAGGATGATGCAGTGTTCCAGGCATGAACTGAGCTTTTTTTTCCTTCAGCTGGGATATGTCTTACTCATTACAGGGGGAGTTTATTTTATCAAATTTGCTTTATGTCCCGTTAACAGATGAAGGATGTTATGCTTTGTGCAGTGGGAGAGCAGTTCCTTGCTTGGGAACAAAGATCTTGAACCCTTCTTTCTGAGCCTGGGATTTGTTCATCCTTTCTGTGGCTGCTCTAGATTTTTACTTCCAGATGTAAGGATAAGAATTCTTCTGGTTGCAGCTGATAAATAGGAAGTACTGTAATAATCCAAATAACCAAATGTGTGTCCTTGAAGGGGCAGTTGCTTGCTGAAAACCTCCTGCACTGGTGACTGTGTTTGAGAGTTTCTGGGGCACGGAGAGGATGGCTGGGTTGTTACTGCTCACTAGTTGTCCAGAGGTTTGTTTTTCTCACTCACATGTCAGTATCTGGTTATATAGAGTCACTACAGATGGCAGTGAGTTCTGTATGACTAAAGCATGCCAGGTACTTCAGTGTTTTAATACTGACTCTGTGTTGTCTCGTTACCTCTCAGGTGGAGCGCAGAGTTCCTGAGGCAGGGGTGATTGAGTGAGTATGCTGCTGACTTAACTGTCCTCTGGGTGGTCTTTCTGTCTTGGTGGTCAGTGGGAATCTGCTGAAAAAGTGTTCCTTCTGCCCTTCCAACTGCCCTGCCTTTGGAAAGCATATCAGTAGAAAATGTGGACTTCTGGAAACCTCTTTCCTTTGGTTAGCAATGGACATTTTCCTAGAGCAGTCTCTGTGTAAACTGTGCTGGGAATTACTTGCTGTTCTCCATGGGTGGAGCTCATATGGCAACTCAAACTCACCTCCTTTGAAGGTTCACAAAACCAGCAGCTAGGAAGTGTCTTAGTGGCTGGTATATCACTTACCCTTTTTAATACATCTTCTCAGAAGAACAAGGCCTGATGGGCTATGGTGAAGCTACAAGGGTTGCAAATGAAATTTGCTTCAGTTTGATTAGTTTTGGGAGAATTTTCTTGCTCAGTGTGCCTATAAATGCAAACCTGGTGGTCAGGGTGCAGTCTGGTGTGGTTGTCTCCTACAGATTCCCCCTTAGATCCCTGGATTACTTACCTCTAGAGCCCTGAAACTGGATAGCGAGCCTTTGGTGACATGATAGGCAGGAAGTACACAGACTCATTTGCTCCTGCAGCACTCCTTGCTGCCTTACCTGACCTCTGAATATCTCCAGAATATTAATGCTTCCCTTTCTTCCCCCTCTTTCTTTCTTTCTGCCTTTTTTTCTCCTCTCCCTTGCCCCCTTCCCCCTCTTTCTTTATTACCCCTTCCTTGGAAGACTTACCCTAGTCCAGACTTCTAGGGGTTGTAGTGAAGGTAACTTCTTGCTGCCTGTTGTATCTGATGTTTCTTTCCCTTGTGCATCCTCAGCAAGCCTGGTGTGTATGAGCTCAGCAAAGGACCAACTGGCATTTCCAGGTGAGTGGATGGAAACCTGTTCTTTCTGTGCTGTTGCAGAATGACCCAGGGATGCTCAGACAGACTCTGGAGAGTGTTCTGGCTCTAGCAGGCACACAGTGTCCTTCTTGTGGACCTTCTGCTTAGAGTACTTCTGGAAATACTTTGAGTATCAGTTAGCAGAGACTTAGGCAGTTCTGAGCAGCACTGAAGAGAAGAAAAATGAACCTCTTGATACCTAGTGCATGCTGCACCTAGTGTTCTTGGCAGAGTGGGGAGAAAGGTTTGTGTCCATTTGTTTTATGATCCAGAGGAAGCTTCCTCTTGAAATTTGGATCAGTCTTCCTTTGTTAGCAAGTGTGTGATGTCTGTGTTGTATAGTGAAGTGCCCATAAACTTTTAGCTGTAAAATGGACTTGTTTTAAATTAATCTGATAAAAGTATTTAACTTTAGGCAGATTTGGTAATTTTAGGGTGGTCCTTCTTGCTGTGCCTTAATTGCTTCAGCTTCAGGACACTTCAAAACAAAACCTCCTTGTCCTGTGATTCCTAGTAACTGAAATGCATTTTATTTTACCTTGCTGACTTAGCTGCAATATCAGTATTAATCCTTTTATTCTGAATGTGATAGATTTTATTAATAGTGGAAAAATGCTTAGGACATACTCACTTTTCATGCATTTATTTCAAAGCTTTCATCTTGTTTTTCCTTCCTGAAGCTGCAAATAAGATTTTACAGCAATTTGAAAAGTAAAAGCTTTGACCTTTTCATAATCAGTTACTGGGATATATACACCTAGCAAGTTTAATAATCAGGTTTTACATCTATTCTAATACCTTTACTAGGTATTCTTCTGGTGGTGCCTTCAGAGCATTGAATACCCGTGAGAGTAGACTTCTGTGAGCAGCATTCCCACTATCTACTTGATCAGATGGGAAGTTAAAAACAAACAGAAGGATACTGTTTCTCAAGCACTGTGTGGCTGATTGTGGCATATTGTTGGTGTCATGGTTTTTTAGGTTCTAAAAGCAGTTAGATGTGTTTGGTGAGGGGAAGACTCATCAGGAGCTCCTGATGGCTTTTATCCATTCCTTCACCATCTGCTTTTGGCTGTGGCCAGACTTGGGGATCCAGGGCTTTGACTTTTGCTCTGCCATATCAGAGTCATTCTTAGCTCCTTTGGGAACCTTGGAAAGGAGATTATATTTTGTCAAAGCATATAGAGAAGTATATATTCCTTCCACCTTTTCTTTGCCTGTGTCTTCTTCAGGATTCATTTGATTCCTGGCTTTATTGACTCAGAAGAAGCAGACTGGATGTTGGAGCAGCTCCTCCAGGACATACCTTGGGGTCAGCGCACTCACGTCAGACAAGGTAAGGCGTGTGTAGGCCAACTTTTCAAGTCACTTCCAGGTCATTTCCATTCCCAAATCATTGTTTTATCATTTGAGATATTGCCCTTCCAACAAGTAAACCATAAGCCAGCAATGTGATCTTGTGGCCAGGAAGGCCAGTGGTACCCTGAGTGTGATCAGCAGGACAAGGGAGATTCTTCTCTCTCACTACTGTGCCCTAGGGAGGCCACATGTGGAGTCCTGGGTCCACTTCTGGTCTCCCCAGTTCAAGAGAGACAAGGAACTACTGGAGAGAGTCCAGTAGAAGCTAGGAAGATGCTGAGGGAACTGGAGCATCTCTATGAGGAGGAAAGGCTAAGAGGCCTGGGGCTGCTTACCCTGGAGAAGAGCAGCCCCAGAGAGGATCTGAGCAATGCTGAGCGATATCTAGAGGGTAGGGATCAAGAGGCTTGGGCCAGCCTCCTTTCAGTGGTGTCCAGTGACAGGACAAGAGGCAACAGGACCAAACTGAAACCCACCCAGGAGGTTCCATCTGGACCTGAGGAAAAAACTTCTTTCCTGTGAGGGTGGCAGAGCCCTGGCCCAGGCTGCACAGAGAGGTTGTGGAGTCTCCTTCTCTGGAGAGATTCCAAACCCAACTGGATCAGATCCTTGGTAACCTGCTCTGGGTGACCCTGCTTTAAGAGAGGGGTTGGACTTAAATGATCTCCAGAGGTCCCTTCTAATCCCCACCATGCTGGGATTCTGGGATTCATGTTTCCTCCCAGATTTTCCATGCATATCCAACGAATACTGCTGCTTATTTTTCAGTCATCACCATGTTCCTATTGCCAGTTAAATGAGTTCTTCCACGTTAAAACTGGCTGTCTTAAAAATCTTTTGAGTTTTACTGCCTCCTAGATCATCTACAGTTTTTTCCCCACTTTTTTGTTGTTGTTTTGTTCAGATGAAGTCTGTGCACAGTCCCTTCATACTGTCTCCCAGTAATGCCTTTTTTGAGCTTTCTGTAACCAGGATTATTTGTTCTATCTCCCACTTAAAATCCTAGCAGATCATGTTTCTTTCCCCTGGGATTTTTCTTAGTTGCAGTATGCAGTAAGTGAGGAGACTGCTATTCTGAATTTGTTCACTAAGGGGCACCTCTTCTAACTAAATTTCTCTTCCAGTAAAGAGTGGATGTAAGATAACATATCAGAGTGGTGATGGGACAGGGCTGGAAAAAATCTTCAACATCTCTGTTTATTGGCTTGCAGCAATGGAGAATGTTACCTGTCAAGCATAAGAAATAGTCTTTTCAGAGGTTGGAAAGACTTCTAACTTGGTGTTTATATTGCACCACAGAGCACACATGTATTTGAGGAAGTATTTCTTGTCTGGTCTTGCTGTGTTCTGCTTCTGTGATGTCCCTTGATGCTGCAGGCCTTCCCACTGCATTCTTCCCAGTGGATACAGCTTGCAGCTTCTGCCAGCATATTGAGCACTGGAACCAGGAGAATATAAGGGAAGCTAGAATTGGAAATAAAATTTCAGTTTCATTTTGCTGTCTTTAACTTATCCCTGCCCTGCCTGACATAGGGATGAGAACATCATTGTGGTTCCAAGATTTTGGCAAGGTAATTGCTCTGAACAGGGGCAGACCTGGTTTGGAGTGATCTCATTCCTTCACTTGAGTTCACTAGATAAGGCTGAGGATTTTAAGGGGCTGCTTTTTAACTTTGTGAGTGGGCAGTCCCTTTTTGCTCTAAGTTTCTGGGCAGAATTGCATCATCTTCCTATTTTCAAGGCCTTTGGTAAAGCAATTGAGAAAGTTTTTTCTGTTATTTTCTCTTTTAAGATGTATCTTTTGAGGAGCCAAGGCTTACCTCCTGGTATGGGGAACTTCCATACACCTACTCCAGGATCACAATGCAGCCAAACCCAAATGTATGTATATCTTTACAGTTTTATGTATTGTTTACTGAGACATCCTTTGCAGAGATAGAGAGGCAAAACTTCTCTCTGTCCTCTATTCTAATCTTAAAGAATATCTATCAGAATTAGGAAGGATGAGGAGGATCCATGCAGCAGGTTGACCTGCTGGAAAGCAACTCTACAGAGAAAGGACCTGGGAGTGCTGGTGAACAAGGAATTAACCATGAGCCAGCAGTGTGCCCTCATGGCCAAAAAAGCAAATGGTCTAGAAGAGCATGGCCTGCAGGTCAAGGGAGGTTCTTCACTTTCCACTCTGCCCTAGGGAGGTCACATCTGGAGTTCTGGGTCCAGTTCTGGGTTCCCCAGTTCGAGTAGTCCAGCAGAGGCTGAGGGGACTTGAGCATCTCTGGGGGGAGATTCTGTGGTGGATTCTGGGATGGATTCTGCTATGTTCTGTTTTCCTTTGAATTCTGGGATGGTTTTAAGGATGGATTCTGACACGTTTCATTTTTCTGTGATGGTTATCCATCTTTATAGGTGGTGATGGGTTCTGCAGTGTGTTCTTTTATTTGGTGATGGGTTCTGCAGTGTGTTCTTTTATTCTGTGATGGATTCTGATGTGTTCTGTTTTTCTTTGAAGCAGTCAGAGATGGCTTCTGGGAGCCCTGGGGCTGGTTAGCCTGGAGAAGAGCAGCCCCAGAGGGGATCTGCTCAATGCTTAGCAATGGGGGGCAAGAGGATGGGCCAGACTTTTTTGAGCAGTGCCCCATGACAGGACAAGGGGCAATAGGCACAGACTGAAACACAGGAATTTCCACTTGAAGATAAGGAAAAACTTGTTTGCTTTGAAGGTGCCAGAGCCCTGACCCAGGCTGCCCAGGAAGATTGTGAAGTCTCCTTCTCTGGACAGATTTTAAACCCACCTGGAGGTGATCCTGGGCAACCTGTTGTGGGTGACCCTGCTTTAGCAAGGAGCTTGGACTAGATGATGCCCAGAGGTCCCTTCTAAACCTCCCCAATTCTGGAGTTCTGTGGTTTAGGCATATTGTTCATTTCTTTGTGAATACCATGAAATTCACATACACAATCTGCCCACTGAGCAGCTCCAGTAGCTTTCCCAGCTCTTTTTGAAGGGTGAGAAAACCTGAGGTACTTGTTGACATTCTGTTTGTGTTCTTCTCAGTCTTCTAGCCTGCTGTCTCATCAGCCTGTCTCTTGGTATTGCTCTGGTTGAAATTGCCATGAGAGAAGTGTCCCAAGTCCCAGAACAGCTCCCAAAGCAGGGTGGTACCTCCTATCAAAGCTCCACTTGGGAACAGTGGAAAGGCAGTGTTTAACAAGATGAGTTGTGAGGGTTTTGTAATCTCTGTAATACCACAGCTGAAAAATTCCCTAACCTGTGGAATTTGTGGTGGAAAAATAGACATTTTTGTGGTGTATCAATTGTGGAATGTTATTTGAAAAGGAGTTGTTTCTGGATGCTGAATGGGTCACTGGCTTGCTTTTCTCATCTAAGAGGTACAAGGCCTAAATCAGTAACACATGCTGAGCCTATCTTTTATCCCTGAATAATTCTCCTTTTTATTGAGAGAAAGAAACTCCAGCAGAAAGTGAGCTCCTCTGGCAAACTGGCATAGCTGGAAGCCAGCCCAAGCCACTGGCTGGAAGCTGCCTGCAGGCAGATATTATGGGTAGAGTGCACAGGGGCACACTGACATTTCACTTAGCTTTGGAGGTGAGAGTTCCTGCAGCCTAGAAGCTGTGGATGCTGCTTTACCTCTGGAATAGAATTACAGATTTGTTTTGGTTGCAAAAGACCTTTAAGATCATCAAGTCCAACAGTTAACCTAGCACTGTCAAGTCCACCACTACACTATGTCCCTCAGTACCACACCTATGCATCTGTTGAATCCCTCCAGCCACCACTTCCCTGGCAGCCTGTCCCAGGGCTTGACAACCCTTTTGGGAAAGAATTTTTTCCTGATGTCCAACCTAAACTTCCTCTGGCTGTTTCCTCTTATCCTACCACTTGTTACCTGGGAGAAGAGACCAAACCCCACCTCACTCCAACCTCCTTTCAGGGAGTCACAGAGAGTGAGTTGGTCTCCCCTGAGCCTCCTTTTCTCCAGTTCCTTCAGCTGCTCCTCATAGGACTTGTGCTCTAGACTCTTCAGCAGCTTTGTTTCCCTTCTTTGGGCATGCTCCAGCACCTCAGTGTCCTTGGAGTGAGGAGCCCAAAGCTGAAGCCAGGATTCAAGGTGTGGCCTCACCAGTGCCCAGTACAGGAGGATGATCTCTGCCCTTGTCCTGCTGGCCATACTATTGCCATACTATAAGCCAGGATGCTGTTGCCTTTCTTGGCCACCTGGGCACACTGCTGGCTTATGTTCAGCTGCTGTTGACCAACACCTCCAGGTCCTTTTTCACTGGGCAGCTTTCCAGCCACTCTGTCCCAAGCCTGGAGTGTTCATGGGTTTTCACGAAGTAAGTGCAGTACCAGTCCAAGCCGGTGGCTGAAAAGTGCTTTCAGTAACTCTTGTTGGGCTCTTCTGTCATTGCATTGTATGTCTTACATGTTCAGGCAGCCCAATTACAAGCTAAAGCATTTTTTTTTGGCTGATGTTACTGATTTCTCTGTACATCTCATAGCTGCAAGGTATGTTTATGTGTAATTAATTATGCACATGATGCTTAGTCATCGAAAGGGTGACTTGGCTAGAAACACCCCTAACAGACAGAGATGGCAAGTTGAGGCTGCTGCAGTGTAGCCAATAGGTTAAAAACCCCTTAAGCATGGGTAAAGATGGAAAGAAGGTGCTGCAGACTCCATTATTAGAGGTGGGTAGTAGGAAATAACTCCTGCTCTCTGCTTTTCTGCCAGTGTTGCACTAGGAGATTTGGAATTGTGGTTCTTTATCCTCTCTTGATCTGTGTTTTTGCTTACATAATGGGCAAAACTTCTGGCCTACATTGCTTTAGGTTTTTTTGGTGATGTGCTTGTGTAGTACTTAAAAGCTCTCTTGACAGATGAAAGCCACAGTGTCAGTTTATGGCATTAAATAACGATTCACTGGGCTGAGTTGGAATGGAGTATGCAGTGCTGCCATGGGCTATGGGCTCAGCAAGATGTTAGCAAAAGAAAGGATGAAATTCAGGGCCTGTGACACTGCTTTTGAAAGCACTGAAAAGCTAGTGTCCAACTCAAAACCCCTAGAGGTGATGAGTTGGGCTCAGCAAGCTGTACTAACAGAGCAGGGACAGAGGGCCAGGCTGGGACAGTGTTAGGCCAACCATTGGCTTTTGTTCTCTGTCAGGAGCAGCAGGTAACTGAGAGCATGCCATTTAGTCTCTGATGCAGCTTTCTGGATGTACTATGCCAACCAGCAATGGCTAAGTAACTCAGATGTTGTCAGGCCCCTGTATTGAACTCCTTTAGCTTAGCCAGGAGGTTAAAACACCAGGTAGAGAATCAAAGAATTTGTTTTGATTGGAAGAGACCTTCGAGTCCAACCATTAACCCAGCACTGCCAAGTCACCACTAAGCCATGTCTCTCAGCACCTATCTTTTCAGTCCCTCCAGGGTTGGTGCCTCCACCTGTTCCTTATGTCTTTACGTTGCCTGCTGCTATCCTTGTGGTTACCCTGCTTGTCCTGTGTTGCTCCCAGTGGCTCCCCCTGCTGGCCATGCTGAAGGAACGCATTGAAGAGTTCACTGGCTACACCTTCAACTCTCTTCTCTGCAACCTCTACCGGAACGAGAAGGACAGCGTAGACTGGCACAGCGATGACGAGCCAGCCCTAGGAAAGGATCCTGTCATTGCCTCGCTCAGCTTTGGTGCCACCCGGACCTTTGAGATGAGGAAGAAACCCTCCCCTGTGAGTGCTTATGTCCCATGGAGAGAGTCCTGCAGTTACTGGCATGTTTAGTCTTTTCCCTCTGTTTAAAGAACTTCCTTACTGAAAGCCTTTAATAGGAATTAATGAAAATACAACTCATAAAGTTCTCTGGAACAGGAAGTGCAGAGAAATCTGTTGCATAGGATGTGACATCTTGAAGGCAGGAATGGGCCCATGCTAATAATGTGCAGCAGTGTAGTGGAATTGCAGCCTGGGCACTTTTCCACCCAAATAAGGGCCTTTCCCATTACTTAAAGTCAGAGAGAATCCCAGCATGGTGGGGGTTGAAAGGGAGCTCTGAGGATCATCTGGTCCAACCCCCCTGCTAAAACAGGGTCACCCAGAGCAGGTTGAACAGGATCATGTCCAGTTAAGTTTGGAATCTCTCCAGAGAAGGAGACTCCACAACCTCTCTGGGCAGCCTGTGCCAGGGCTCTGCCACCCTCACAGGAAAGAAGTTTTTCCTCAGGTTCAGGTGGAACCACCTGGCTTCTAGTTTGTGCCTATTGCCCCTTGTGCTGTCACTGGGAACCACTGAAAAGAGGTTGGCCCCAGCGTCTTGACTTCCACCATTTAGATATTGCTGAGCATTGATAAACATCACCTCTGGGTCTGCTCTTCTCCAGGCTAAGCAACCCCAGGGCTCTCAGCCTTTCCTTCTCCCAGAGATGCTCCAGTCCCTTCAGGATCTTTGTAGCCTCTGCTGGACTCTTTCCAGTAGTTTCTTGTCTGTCCTTGAACTATCCCAGAACTGGACACAACAAAATCAGTGATGGAGGAAAGGGACTTTGGCTGTGTAAGTTGACAGCATGTTCTTAAGCTGGGGCAAACAAGGTGTCATGTGCAGTGTTTGTGGTGTGAAGAGTAGCTCTGGCTGCTCTTGTAAGTGGAAGTTCTCCTAATAACCTTTGCCTTTTGACTTGTGTGTTCAGATGGAGGGACAATGAATTCAGGGAAGGAGCTAATTTTTTTTTCCCATAAAATACAGAACTGTTGCATCATACTTCAGAGATTAAAGAGAGGTCTTTGAAAAGGACACATGTGGAACATCCTTTTAGGAATTAGTTGGTGTTTCTCTAGGGAATACTTTTCTCAAGATTTAATGCTCTGCTTGGGAGTGCTGTGTTTGCAGCTGAAAACCTGTGTCTTGCAATTCATATTTATTCAAGTGTTGAGAATACAGGCCTCATTTGAAGGTATCCTTGAGATCTCTTTTTCTGCAAGTGTAGCCTTGGAAAACCTTGGGAAGAAGTTTGCTGTCTGCTTATGTTGCTCTTTAACTCTGAATAAGTAATGTTTATCAGCCTGTTAGAAAACTCTACACTGACATACTGAAGTCTGCCCACAAAGGGTCATTGAATCATTTGGGTTGAAAGGGACCTTTAAGATCATCAAGTCCAACTGTTATCTCTTTGGGTCACCTAGTCATGAACAGCAAAGGTCAGAATTTGAGCCAGAAAGCAAATAATTTTCACTAGGTCTCTAACTTGTAAGTTCTTTGTTGTCTGGAATGGATTTAATCCTGGTCCCTGAGCATGATTTCACATAAGCAGTGTATTGTATCAGAGGGCAGAGCATGAGTAAGTTAAGTTTCTTTTATGCTGTGATGATAACAAAATGTCAGTTGGAAAATTCTTTCCTCTGGGAAACTGTAGATGGTGCTTGCATTTGTTTCTAGAGGTACATGTGTTCCCTTCCAATGGATCAGTATCAAAACCACTCAGATTTCAGTATGAACTTGGCAGTTTCAAAATCAAACCCAGTTCTTGAGTGAGATGTGGTTTTGTTCTGTGTTCTAAAACACCCACTATGAGCCAAGGGGAAAATTCAGTCTGTGCCATTTGTAATTGGCCACCCTCTTTGATCTGTACTGCACAATTTCTTCCCTTTTCTTCCTGAGAGGGATGATTTTCCACAGATGCATCCCTCCAGCTCTCCTCATTTTTTTCTTCAGTGCCTCTGACTTGATATTTCTGCCTAACTGGGTTTTGCTGTGTAGGAAGTGTTTTCCTTTTGCAAGCATGACATACCTGTTCCTAAAGTGTGAAGCCTGTGTGCAGAGTGATCTTGGAATACATTGCTTTTAGCCCTGTGCTTAAGGGAACTCATGCTATGGCACCCATTATGTATTCTTTGTGCATTCCCAAAGCCTACCCTTTTCCAAGAGTATCCTATGATGCCAGTTGCTTTGCCAAGTGGGAGTTACAAGAGGCTCTGATGGAAATTACAACCTTTCAGGCTGTACCACCAAAAGAAGTCATTTTCATACTCTGCTGTAAAGTAGCATTCTCCCTTTTGTTAAGAGGAAGTTCAAGTTGATTGTAGAGACTTGAAGTTTCAGCATTGCTTTGTTCAAAAGCAAGGCAGAGGAAGAGGAATGTAGTCTAGGCAAAAAGGGATCCAGATGAACAGTTGTCACAGGCATTCAGGCTACCCCTGGTGTGTAATCTCCCAGCATCAGTATGTTGGGTTTTCCAGAGTTAGTCTTCACTGAGGAGGAAATTTTCCTCCCCAAATGAAACCTTTTTGAGGGTCAGCATTCTAGTGTGTCAGATTCTAGAGTTTCAAAAGCCTTGTAAAGTGCTTTTAAGTATTTTGAGATGAAAGATTGGAAAAATGCAATGAAAATACAAGGTGAGAAACACTGTAGTAGAAGCTCACTGTGGATAAGTGGTACTAGGGAACCAAAAAAAACCCAAACTGAAGATATTGCCTGTGTGTGATCATGTCCTGGGTACAAAACAGTGTGAGCCACCAGTCAGGTAACATCTTGTTGCTAGAATACTAGATCAGAGCCTTCAGAAACTTCAGTTCATTTCAGTATCTGTACAAATAGTTTCTATACTATGTCTTAAAATGTGGATGAACTTTAATATCTGAGAATAAAATCCTGTTTCTCTAACTGCAGAGACAACTAGTAATGTTGGTGGCTTGCTTATTTTGTGCATCTTTGGGTTAATCTTAAAGGAGGTTATAGTGAGATGGGGCTTGGTCTCTTCCAGGTTACCAGTGAGAGGACAAGAGGAAATGGCCTCAGTTTGCACCAGGGGAGGTTTAGATTGGATGTTAGGACAAATTTCTTCACTGCAGGAGTTGTTAGGCATTGGCACAGGAAGTGGTAAAGTCCTGGAGGTGTTCAGAAAACCTATAGATGTGGTACTTAAGGACATGGCCTAGTGGCATGGGGGTGATAGGTTGCTGGTTGGACTTGATGATGTTAGAGGTCTCTTCCAACCTTAATGATTCTGTGATTTTGGCAAATTTCTGGTAGGAATTTGTTGTGTTTCTGTAGGCCTCTCTGAAACTGCCACAAAAAGAAATCTTTTTATCTTTTCTTTGCATTTTTCCTTGGGGGGGGAAGTAGTTGTAAATGGCATTTTTTTCTTCCTGAAAATTGTTCTGGGGTGAGGGGAAGGAAATGTTCAGTGCTCTGCTTTTCTTTTTGGTGAGCACGGTGCTGGATGAGTAAGTGTTCATCATACAATAGCTGGTGAAGGAGTGTAGGGGCATGCATAGCCTATTTGAATCTGCATCAACAAGCAGCCCTTGTGGATAAGTAGAAATTCTTATTCAGGTTTCAGCCCAGTGCATGTAAAAAAGCTTACAAATACATTTCAGGAGTAAATTCCCCACTGGAATAAAGGATTTTTTTCATGGCAGAAACAGTTGTGCTGTCCCCACTGGAGGTTTTCTTTTTAAGCATCCTTTCTTCTACAGACTGCCTTTTCTGGTTCTTTGGACCAGTTGTCTGGCTGTAGCTCCTACTTTGCCTTTGCATTAAATGGCTCCTAGGGGTTTTTTGGTTGCCTACTTGGTGGCTCAAAAGTCTCTACAGTAAAGTGCTCTGCTTTCTTTTATTTTCTACTTCTAGTACCAGTAAATTACTTTTTCTACTCTCCTTGTACCCCTCCATCGTTGTAGCTCCTGCCTACACTGAAACCAGGAACAGAATGCTTTGCTTTAGAGCTGTGATTCATGCTCACTTCACACAGAATCTATTGCTTTAGTCAACAAGTACTTTCGTGCTTGCCCACAGCATAACTGTTACCACTGCAGCACTGTGACCTCCTCCTGTTCTCTCCACAGCCTCAAGGCCCTTGTCCCACTTGTACATGATTTACTTATCCAGCTGAGAGGAACTGATGTCACTGTGTTAGAAGAGCCTTTCTGATACAGTCTCATCACCATTTTCACTACTGTTTGTCACTGCTTGACTCAGTGACACAATACCAGGTTATCTCACTAGGTCTTTCTGGAAGCTGACTCTGAAATTGTAGGACTGTAAAATCTTATTGTTTGGAAGAGACCTTTAAGATCATCAAGTCCAACTGTTAACCCAATACTGCCAGGCCATCACTAAACCATAGCCCTCAGCACCACATCTGCATGTCTGTTAAATCTCTCCAGGGATGGTGTCTCCACCCACCACTTCCCTGGGCAGCCTGTGCCAGGGCTTAACGACTCTTTTGGGGAAGAAGTTGTTCCTATTATTCAACCTGAACCTTCCTGGCACAACTTGAGGCCATTTCCTCTTGTCCTATCACTTCTTAGAGAGAAGAGACCAACCCCTACCTCACTCCAGCCTCCTTTCAGGGAGTCACAGAGAGTGAGTTGGTCTCCCCTGAGCCTCCTTTTCTCCAGACTAAACAACCCCAGTTCCTTCAGCTGCTCCTCATAGGACTTGTGCTCTAGACCCTTCAGCAGCTTTGTTTCCCTTCTTTGGGCATGCTCCAGCACCTCAGTGTCCTTGGAGTGAGGAGCCCAAAGCTGAAGCCAGGATTCAAGGTGTGGCCTCACCAGTGCCCAGTACAGGAGGATGATCTCTGCCCTTGTCCTGCTGGCCACACTATTGCTGATATAAGACAGGATGCTGTTGCCTTTCTTGGCCACCTGGGCACACTGCTGGCTTATGTTCAGCTGCTGTCGACCAGCACCTCCAGGTCCTTTTTCACTGGGCAGCTTTCCAGCCACTCTGCCCCAAGCCACAGTGGAATGTTCATGGTGTTGTTGTGACCCAAATGCAGGACCAGGAAGCTAGCCTTGCTGAATCTCATCCCTTTGACCTCAGTCCTTCCATCCAGCCTGTCCAGATCCCTCTGCAGAGCCTGCTACCCTCCAGCAGATCAACATTGCCACCCAACTTGCTGTCATCAGTGAATTCCTGAGGGTGCACTTGATCCCCATGTCCAGATTATTAATAAAGAGAACTGGCCCAAATACAGAGCCCTGGGGAGCATCACTTGTGACTTGCCCACAGGGAGATGCTCTGTAGCAGAAGTCTGGGTGCCAGAAGGACCAGTTGAGTGTAGTTGTCCAACAAACTACCTCGTGAGCTGTAGATGGCTGCTTTTCCCTCTGTAACCAAGGAAACTGATGGGTGCTGGGCAAGGGAGGGAGCTTCAGGGCTGAGTTAGATAATAGCAGGATGTTTGTGGTGTTCTCAGAATCAGCCTGCAGATGGGTCTGTCCTTCAAGTGGAACACATAAGCATGGTCCTTTTCTTCTGTCCTTGAGTGGCTGGTTTAGCAGAAGTTAAAGACCTCCTAGTCCATTTGACCACAGCAGAAAAATAACCTTCTTATCCTAACAGGCTTAATGGAAGACACATGTGGGAATAGGTGGAGGGCAGTAGAAAGGGAAGCTTGGATCAGGACAAGGAGGATTGAACTTTTGGATTGGCATGAAAGAGACTTGCAAGACAGCAAGGGCTGCAGAGATGCAGTATGAACATGAGTTGAGCAGCTGTAGACAAGCAGGGAGGAAGATGGGAGTGCCTTTAGAGCTGCCTCACTGGCATTCTGCTAGGTCAGCTGCAGAAAGGCAGAAGGAGTTTAAAGATAGTCCTGTGTAGGTGAGTGAGTGGATTCCAGGAGGAAAGGGCAATAGAACTGATACTTATCCTTCCTGAAGCCATGAAGAAGAGAGCTGCAGTGAGTGTCTCATCAGAGAGAGGGAGAATAAACAGGTAAAAATACAGAAGTATGGAGAGGTGAGACCACTGTGTTGCAGAGGGAGGTGTTTCCACAGCTGGTGGTAGAGGAGTAGACTGGAAAAGACAGGTACAAGCCAGGTGGAAGTCTGGAAAATAGAAGATGAGAAGTTTTGTAAGGGTAGTTCTCTTGGGCAGAGGTGAAATAGGTAAAACAGAAGAAGTTAGCATTCTCCAGGAAGGCTGCTGGCTTCAGCCTTTCAAAAGACTTTTGCATCATTTGCATAGATGACTTCATTATTACTTACAGCTTGTTCTACAGGATGTTTCCATTTGCTTTTCCTAACATTAGAAGAGGCTTCCACACTGCCCAGCACTCATTTTCTACCACTCTCTCAGTAAACTTGCCAAAGACTTAAGAAACAAACTTAGGTGATTTGTAGAGAATTACACTAGATCTTTTTCTTACTTTATTGATTTTGATATCATTTGAAGAAACTAAACAGGAATACTTCCAGGTTTTATATTCACAGCTTTCCATCAACCTGTGCTGAGCTTTCCTCACTTGTTAACCATAGTTACTTCAGGATGAACAACAAAAGGTTTAGCCACTGTACTTGGACAGTGTGAAGCTGGCATTGTATTAAATGTGCAACTCAAGGTTATGAATATTCTGATATACTACTGCTAAGATACTCATAAGAGGAACAGTTGCTTTCCTAGACCTGTTCTTGGAAGCATTCCTTTTTTGTTCAAGATGAGCAAGAGATAAAAATAAGTCCACTGCTGTCCATCCACTAATTGAAATGATGTAACCCTGTGAAATAGCAAACAGCCATGCAATAGTATTTCTCTGCTTTTCATCAGCAGTCTTGTTTATAATACCTATTTCTGACTTTTTTCCTTGTTGCCTGTGAAGTTTAAGAGAATGTTTTTGGCATAGCACCTTCCTTTTCATGGAGCAAGGCAAGTGGCTGATAATTCTAGAAGCTTCAAAATGTTTTGTGTTGTCCTTGCAAAGAATAGGTATTACAGGTGATTCTGAAGGCCTTCAGCAATCCCTGCTTCCAGAAACTTCATGAGCTTAATTACTCACTGTCACAGTGATTAATTAACCCCCAGGTATCCCCAAGAAATGCACAGATCCCAAATTGCCAGCCAGTGCTGCCAGGAGCAGCAGCAGTATTGAATATACTGAGCCTGTCACACTGCAGCTTCCAGTCCCAGCTATGGCTTAGGAAGTGGCAGTGGTGCCAATAAATAGTTGTTTACATCCAGAGATGCTTTTTGTTATTAGGAATTGATTTGATCCCAAACCAATTTGATCCCAACCAAGCTCTTTTGCATTGTAAAGGATTTATAGTCTTCTTTCTATCTGCATCTTTACACACCCCCAGTTTTTTTGATAACTGAACTTTGGTTTAAGTCCAGGACATCATTTCCCCAGTTTTTGATACTTTACCTCATTCTTTTGATCTTTCAGCAAGCCATGAACTTTAAAAAGGACAAAACTGCCTCCACAATTAAGCCTCAGGGAAGTTAGTTAGATTTTGCAAGATGGGAGATTTTGTAGAACCATTAAAATGTGTTGGATGAGAGCTGCTGGGTCACTTTAATGGCTCTCAGAAGACTATCTCTGCCTTTTTATGACCTATTAATGTTCTCTTCTGACTGTGCAGAGCCTTGTTAGTTTTCCTGAGTAACTCAACATACAGCTGCAGCCTGGAGATCCTGTAACTCTTGTTTCTCTTTTAGAAAGGGAGGACTTCTGTCAGTGTGAGCTAACTACACCTGCACCTCAAGATGGGTTAAGCTTATATGTGATGTGCTTCTGTTACAAGTGACAGGAGTTGTGACCTCTCTTCTTTTTTCTGTTTCCCCACCCCCTCCAAAGTACAGTTTCGTCTGACAGGACAAATGTGACAAATGCCACTCTGGTAGTAACAGGTTTTGTTGAGCCTGGAGTAATTATTACCTTCAGCTAGGTCTGAAAGAATTATTTCCTCCTCCTAAACACTCAGCAAGTGTGATTTTAGGAGCCCACCAAACTTTGTAAGAAAGATACTGCCTAACTAATGAAAAACTAAACCATCTCAGCAGCAGTTTAAAATGTGTGGTTCCTTACAGGAACACTATCAAGCTTTAGAATCTCAGAGCTGGCCTCATTATAATGTTTTTTTTTTCCTCTTCATCTCTTTGTAATAATTGTATATTTCTGGCTTTGCATTCAAGAACAAATAACTGATTTGGTGATCTCTTTGGAACAAAGCCAGTATCTCTGCTGCTAGAGGCAGTGGGACAGTAACAAAGGCACATTCAGTTTGTTTGCTATGTGCTGTGTACTCAAGGAAAGGTTAATCCTGTGCTTGTCCAATGTAGAGAACCTCTCATACTCTTACTTTTTTTCATGAGGACATTTATTCTCCATTGACACTTCCAAGCTTTCTATGGCTTAAAAATAAAAGACTTATTGACTCTTCTCCCTTTCAATGCTGATAATATGCTTCTCTAACCCTCCCTCTTTCTTAAAATCATGCCTGTATTTTGGAGATGATTTCTTATCTGAAACTTCTCCAAATTCCTCATTGCAGGGAGTTGCTTTCCACTCTTCTAGACAGCTTGCAAAGTTGGTAATATAGGTCTATAAAAGGCAAAATACATACTGCCATTCTGTATTTGGGGAGTATCCTGGGTTTCCTACTCACTTTTCAGTGCTAATGAAATTAATCAAAGTGCCAACATGCAGTAGGAAAAGACATTAAATGGAATTTGCTGGTGGTATAAATCTGGGAGAAGTGGCTGGCACCATCAGGCTGTGCTGCCATTCAGCAAGATTTGGGCAGGCTGAGAGCTGGGCAGAGAGGAACCTAATGAAGTTCAGCAAGAGTCCTCTAGAGTTCTGCACCTGGGGAGGAATAACCCCAGGAAGCAGTACAGGTTAGGGGTTGACTTGCTGGAAAGCAGCTCCATAGGACAACAAGTTCACCATGAGCCAGCAACATGCTTTTGTGGCCAAGAAGGCCAATGGTCTTGAAGAGTGTGGCCAGCAGATTGGGAGAGGTTCTCCTCTCCCTCTACTATGTCCTGGTGAGGCCACATCTAGAGTGCTGGGTCCAGTTCTGAGTTCCACAGTTCAAGAGTGCCCAGCAGAGGCTAGGAAGATGCTGAGAGGACTGGAGCATCTCTGTGAGGATGAAAGGCTGAGAGCCCTGGGGCTGTTTAGCCTGGAAGAGAGAAGACTCAGAGGGGATCTGCTCAATACTTAGCAATATATCTAAAGGGTCAAGAGACTGGGGCCAGACTATTCTCAGTGGTGCTCAGTGACAGGACAAAGGGCAACAGGCACAAACTGGGACCCAGGAGGTTCCACCTAAACATAAGGAAAAACTTCTTGATTCTTTTTAGGAGGAGAATGGAGACTATACTTATGTAGAAAGAGTAAGAATCCCACTTGATCACGGGACTCTGCTGGTGATGGAAGGAGCTACCCAGGAGGACTGGCAGGTAAGAACCCCTTGGCACCATCAGAGTGCTTTACTTGCAGTGCAGCTGTCTGAATACACGAGAGACACTTCCCTAAAGGTGTGGGACATTCAGTTTCAGTGACAGTCATTTCCCAGCATGTTCATGTTCCTTTCTGCCTCAGAATTTCCAAGCACCCACAGAACCAATAAGGTTGTTTTCAAGTGCTAAGTGGTGTAATGGGAGTCAGCTCAGATGTTCCAGCATTAAAGTTCAGCAATGAAGGTTGGGAGCTGAAAGAGCAAAATCAATTGAAGAGCCTGAAACATAAAAAAGTTACAATTTAATTTAATAAGGCCACAAAGATCTTTTGTTTTCAGCAGCTCTGAGCAGTCAGAACATGAGGCTTTTTGTCTTGCTTAAATGTTTAGAAATGTTAATAAAAAGCCATCCCAGGAATTGGAACTTCTGTTGCATTGTTTGGTTCCCTGTATTTTAAGTACACAAGCTCATGCTTTTGTTTTGTTTTCTGATGCTACTTCCAGCACAGAGTGCCTAAGGAATATCATTCTCGAGATCCACGGATAAACTTGACCTTCAGGATCATTTATCCAGAACCTGATGGAGTTTGGAAGTGAAGAGGCACTTTGGGCCTTGTTGGATATAAACCCACAGCAGATCCAGAGCCTCAGATTGCTGCAAGTCTAAAGGAAGCCTTACAGTTCTGTGGAATATCTAATGGGGCAAAGAACTGATCCTGTGAAGGTCTTTGGCAACCTGTGTGATGTCAACAGTTTTGTTTTCAGAGATGATCCATTGTTAGATGATACTAAACCAGAGGCTTTAAGTTGGTGAAAAAAACAATGCTCATTCTTACAAGAACACAAAGCACCTGGAAAGATCTGAGAGCTACTGACTGGAGCAGAAGGATTCAGTGAGCAGTTGTTTTGCACCTTCCCCTTTCCTCCCAAGTAGTGATCTAAGTAATGACAGGATCTCCATCTTTGCTGGCTTAAAACTGTTATCCCTGTGTCACAGGCAGGAATAGAGACAGAGATGAAAAATGTTACTTTCAGAATTTGCTAATAAATTCTTCATTTCTTTTTTGCTTTACTGTTGGGCACAAATAAGTTGTGGCTTCCAGTGGTTGATTTCAGGTGGGAGAGAAAATGTCAGCATTGCTGAAATTTAGGTTTGTGCTGCCAAATTTGATACTCAGAAGAACTGGTCTAAAGAGTTGGACCTGAATTGTTATAATCACAGTGTAAGTTAGTTGCAGAGCTACACTAAGTGTGGTAGCACTCACTCTGCTCTTAGAGCAATGCAGAGTATGACTTGGAGGGTTCTCTCTGCTGTTATGGAGGAGGAGTCAGCAGCTTGAACCTGGTTCTAGGTTGACTTGTTGGAATTCTTTGGGTTTGCCTGCTCTAGATGTGTCTCACTGGTTGGTAGGAGCTGGTGAGCTGATGCCAGCTGACTGGAATGAAGTCAGGGATGCTGCCTACGTGGGTAAGTTCTCACTGCAGCTAAATGGCATCTAGTGGATCAAAATTGCTTCTGTTCTAGCTCAGACCAGGACAGATGAGAGCAGTCAAGTTATTAATACTGAAGTATGACTATGTTTTAATGTTGTTGATGACCTAAAGGACAAACTGCTGAACCTTTTCAATCCCCACGCTCTGAAATTGGGCAGAATCATTTTCTTTGTGTATCAAACAACTCTAGAAGCAGCTTCCTACCTAGAAGCACCATCCAGATTGTGAAATAGGAATGTTATTAGAATATTTGTTATTTAGTAATGTCTTCACTTTCATCCCACTTTGTCTAGAACTAGGGGTTTGGAGTATGTTTAATGTTAATTTCTTGCATTTGAATTGAAGAGCTGGGCTCTGTAGTGTGTTCCCTAAGAATCGGTGTTGAAGGAGGCAGACACCTACTTTGACTTTGACTTTCTTTGGGCACATGGAGCTTTGTGGACATCCCTGAGTGTGTGCCCAGGTTTGGCAGTCCTGACAGAGAGCAGTTTTCCTGAAACAAGAGGCAGTGCAGATTTCTTGTATTCTGACAAGGCAATGATTGAGCCTTTCTCAGCTCATACAAGCTGCATTTATTTACAGTCATGCTGCAAGAGAGAGTGGGGGTGGGGAAACTTTTAAACCCCCAAACCTCAGCCAATGGAAATTGCAACTTATTTGAATTTGGTGAACCTGTGGCACATAACTGGTGGTAGAGCCCTGCTGAAGAACAGTTTTTTCACTTACTTTCTTGGTTTCAATTTATATTAAGAGAATTGTGGGTTCAGTTTCTTCCTTTGAAAGAAAGGGAGAAGACCAAAGTTTCCTCCGCTATAATAAAATGATTTATAAGAGAGGTGCTGTATCCCTCAGGGCTCTCTTGGGGCAATACCCTTTCATTGCTGGTGTCTACAGTGTTCTGCTCTCTGTTGTGTGTCAACTATGCTGCTGCTTGTACCCAAACCTGGTTAAGAGTGGGGAGAAGGCATGTGGCATCATTCCTCCCCCTGTCCTGAGTACCCTGGCTGAAAGAGGAACAGTTGGCACAGAGGTCAAGTTTCTTTGTCAGCTGGGAATTTGTGGGTCCTTCCTTCCTTCCCCTACCTCCTCTCAAGAGAAGTCACCTAGCCACTTAGCAGCCTCCTGGATGCTGGGACAGCAGGAAGTGGCTGAGAGCAGAGGATATTCCAGCCCACATCTCCTCAGGAAGAGAATAATCAGGAATAGTGTGACCAGCAGGAGCAGGGAGGTGATCTTGCCACTGTACTCAGCACTGGTGAGGCCACACCTCGAGTACTGTGTGCAGTTTTGGGCACCGCAGTATAGGTAGGACATTGAGCTACTAGAGAGGGTGCAGAGAAGGGCAGCTAAGCTAATCAGGGGTCTGGAGAACAGGCCTTATGAGGAGAGGCTTAGGGAGCTGGGGTTGTTTAGCCTGGAGAAGAGGAGGCTGAGGGGAGACCTTATCACTCTCTTCAGCTATGTGAAATGTCATTCTAGGGAGGCGAGTGTTGGCCTCTTCTCCCTCGTGACTAGTGACAGGACTAGAGAGAATGGGCTTAACTTGTGCCAGGGTAGGTTTGGATTGGATATTAGGGAAAGTTTCTTCACCAAAAGAGTGGTGAAGTATTGGAATAAGCTGCCCAGGGAGGTGGTGGAGTCACCATCCCTGGAGGTTTTTAAGAAGCGGGTAGACGTGGTGCTTCAGGGGATGATTCAGGGATAAGAGTAGTGTAGGGCTATCAGTTGGACTAGATGATCTTGAGGGTCCTTTCCAACCCTAATGATTCTATGTTTCAGGAGGTCTTTCTGCAGAGACAATTTTCCTGTGATTTGAAATTTGTTTCTGAATGCTGTAAGCAGTCAGAGTTCTCAAAATGGATGTGTACAAAAGTGAGTTCTGAGGAGTCTTGAGCTTACTTCTTAACCATGAGCAAGCAATGTGATCTTGTGGCCAAGGAGGCCAATGGTATCCTGGGGTGCATTCAGAAGAATGTGGCCAGCAGGTCAAAGGAAGTTCTTCTTTCCTGCTGCTCTCTCCCAGTGAGGCCACATCTGGAGTCCTGAGTCCACTTCTGGTCTCCCCAGTTCAAGAGAGACAAGGAACTACTGGAGAGAGTCCAGCAGAGGCTAGGAAGATGCTGAAGGAACTAGAGCATCTCTATGAGGAGGAAAGGCTGAGAGTCCTGGGGCTGGCTAGCCTGGAGAAGAACAGACCCAGAGGGGATCTGCTCAATGCTTAGCAATACCTGAAGGGTCAAGAGGGGTTCAAGAGAGGCTGTGAAGTCTCCTTCTCTGGAAAGATTCCAAACCCAACTGGACATCCTCCTGTGTGACCTGTCCTGGGTGACTCTGCTTTAGCAATACTTTAGGAGGGTGGTTGCACTAGATGATCTCCAGAGGTCCCTTTCAATCCCTATCATGCTGAGGTTCTGAGATTCTATGACAATTTTATTCCTCCTGTGTCAGATTAATTCCAGCTATGTATTTTCCACTTGTCAGGAGCTGTGGGCTTAGTGTAGCTACATGTAGTAAGTTATAGCTGCTGTAGTGATATAGAAGGAGACAGGGTGCCAGGAGGAGGAGGTTAAAAAACCAGAATTCTTGTACCATGGTATTGGCAAAGTACAGAAAACTGTTCTCCTCGGGTTTGGGATAGAAGACTTAGGATGGGTGCTCTGAATCCCTAGCACCTCCTTCCTTCTCAAGTGCTGTTACTATGCACTTTGTTAAAAAAAGCATTTAACACGCACTTTCCATTTTCTAGTCATAAACCTTTCCAGAGTGGATCTGAAGTCTGTCTCGCTCCAGTTTGTTTTCAGCCTGCTTCTTTTCCAGCCTTGAGGTTTCCATAGTAACCTGGACCAGTTGTTTAAGTTGGAGCTCACTGGCCTGTCCTCTGCACCAAACTTCTGCTGAGATCCTGCAGGTATCACCTCCTTTTCTTGGCGTGGCTGAGAGTGACTTGGAAGGGTTCTGTGTGGGCTTAGAAGCAGTAAGCTGTAGGAGCACTGGCCCTTAGAATCATAGACCGGTTTTGGTTGGAAGGGACCTTTAAAAGTCATCAAATCCAACTCCCCTGCAGTCAGCAGGGACATCTTCAACTAGATCAGGTTGTTCAGAGCCCCAGACAACCTGATCTGGAATGGTTCTGTAGATGGGGAGGTGGCTTTCCTTCCCAGGGAGCCATTTACTCAGCCAGATGATGGATGTGTGACTTCATTCTTCTGTGTACTGTTCAGGCAGCTTTGTGGAGTTCTTCCAAGCTCCCCTGAAGAACAAATTAGCTGGCAGGTCTTTTGGAGGCTCATGCTAGGAAGGTATGGCTTGGCAGAGCCAGGAGGCCTTAAGTGAAAGAAGTGGGAACTGTATTGAAGAATTTTAATCAGAATAAGGAGCAAGAAGGTCTCTTGTGTGACCCACATTATTTGATTTAAGCTTCTCAAAAGAAACAAAAACTTGGTTTGGTTCAGTCAGGAGGTTGTACTGGCTGAGCAAGGCTTAGAGCAGTCTTCAGAGAGGACCATCTAGACAGACAGTGCTCACTGAATCCAGGGCCTGTTGAGACAGGACAAGAGGTGATGGTTTTAAACTAAAAGAGGGAGATTCAGACTAGATCTAAGGAGGAAATTTGCTACACTGAGGGTGGTGAGACACTGTCCCAGGCTGCCCAGAAACGTGGTAGATGCTTCATCCCTGGTGCCATTCCAGGTCAGGTTGTCTGGGGCTCTGAGCAACCTGATCTAGTTGCAGATCTCCCTGCTGACTGCAGGAAGGTTGGACTAGCTGACCTTGAAAGGTCACTTCCAACTCAAACTGTTCTATGATTGTTATAATTATAGGGAGGGCTGTGGGAGGATTTCTTGCCCTGAAGATCTTCTGTTGCAGAGAGCAAAAGATGAAGCAGGAACAAACAGAGATGTGATTTGCCTGAAGGCATGCTGGCCTAGACATACAATCCCAGCTTGGTGCCTGGTTTGTTAGGCTGCAGAATGTACGTGGTTCCCAATAACTGCTCCCTCCTTACATCCTACTTTCTGGAGCAGATCCATGCTGCATTTCTGCACTGTGCTGATGAGGAAACAGCCTGTCTGACTGGCATGGCATGCCTGTGGCATGAAATAGCTTGGAAAAGAGAAGGGCCACAGAGTGCAGGCTCCCCATTCTTAGGGAGAAGCAAATGGGAGTGATGGAAGAGGGATTTAATGTTGCCTGGTGAGGTTTTCCCCAGCAGCAATGAAGCCATCAGAGCTCATACCAGAAGAGAGATTCTTTCTCTGGGCCAGACTGGCAAGCCAGCATGAAGAAATCCTTCCAGGCCTCAGGGCAAGGGGAGTAGTGAAGCAGAGTGCTGCAGGCAGGATGCAGAACACAGCATCTTGATGCAGCAGGAGCCACAGGTAGAACAAAATAACCTGAGCATTGACTGCTTCTCTAAGGTCTCTGTAGTTAGCATTGATCTACCTTTGCTTTGGTCACTTCATCAGTTAACTGCTGCCTTCACTTCCCTTGCAGAGAACAAAGTGGCACTATTTGATCTTAGAAAAGCTTCTTCCTGGTGTTTCCAAGATCATTCCTTAGCTTTAGGTACGACGAACTTCCATCTGACAGGGATTTTTTTTCTCTGAGCTTGTTAGCATTAGTGCAACACTTGGTCCCCTCCACAAGGCAGGGCTGAGGTTGCTGGCACCAGTGTCACCCACCTATTCACTGATGGAGTGTGTAAAGTCTGGAGTCCATCCATTATTTTCAACACTTAACTTCACAGGAGCTTGAAGTCTTACAGTTCACGGACAAGAAACTTCTCTTTTAATCTCTAGGCTACAGTTGAGTTCTTTCTTGATTGCAGAGATGAAAAAAGGCAATTTATTCTGCTGAAATACTGAATCCAAAGCAGCCAGAGCTTTCATGGCCATGCTCTCCCTCGCTAGGTTTGTGATCAGTTTTGCCCAAATCTTAGAGAGGATAGGAAAAGCTTCTGCAAAGAATTCAATCTCTTCAGCTCTTGCAGAAATCAGCTGTTGGATACTGAAGAGAAACCCAGATGAGAGCACTGTGTTCTCAGACAGCTACAGGTTACACTGGGCCTTCCTGACAAGGAGCTGATAGCATCCCTATCCTGAGACAGGATTGGACTAGATGATCCCTAGAGGTCTCTTCCAACCCCCACCATGCTGGGATTCTGGGATTATTGCACTAGAAATCCTCATTTCTGTGCTGCTTAATTGACAGGGTCACAGTAACAACTAGCTACAGTAATACCTCAACTGTTAAAGTCATGGGAGGCTAGAGGTCAGTTTTACTTCAGGGAAGGCTGGAGGTTAGTTGTACTCTGAGTGGCAGCAGCTTGTACCAGCAGGAATATTCAAAGCAGTCAGGCTTTTAGTTTGTTAAAAATACAGTTTTGTTCTTTAAACAGCTGAGTTTTCTCCAATCACTGGTCTCCAGTTGTCTAAACCACACTTTTATCTGGTATCTTCCTATCACCCTGTCCTGACACGTCGGTAGCAGTGCTGAGAAAAGCTGCACTCCCTTCTGACGCCTGTCAGGCCAAACAAGGGAAATTGAATAGAGCAGTTTTCAGCAGAGAACATTTTGCAGCTCTCTTTTTGAAAACAAAAGAGTTTTATTACTACATTTGTTGCTAGTGGTGTGATGACAGCCAAATGCTGTTATCCTGCCACGTGCTGTGGAAACACTGACATCTCCCTTCAGCAGTGGCTTTACAGTAAAAACAACTCAATATAGAGAATAAAATCTTTCTGTGAGGAGCATTCCTACTTTCAAACATTTTAGTCAGTGCTTTGTCCTAATGGAGGCAGGTAGAAGCTTTGTGGGATTTATCACTGCAGCTCAGAAAAAGACAGGAGGTGTTGGAGGGGGAAGGAGGTTGGATTTGAGGTTGTATTGTGAGCTCCTCACTGGTATTAACGAGTGTTTGTCATGACCTACGGGCATGCAGTGGGTACAGCCTTGCCTTGCAGTGCTACTGGCTGCTGTGCTGTGAAGGAAACACCTCTGCTGTGAGGAAAGGCTGAGAGTGTTGGGGTTGTTCAGCCTGGAGAAGAGAAGGCTCTTTGGAGGCTTTATTGCAGCCTTTCAGTACTTAAAGAGGTCTACAAGGAAGGTGAGGACAGACTTTTAGACTAGCTCTAAAGAAGACACTTCTTAGGCTGAGGGTGGTGAGACACTGGCCCAGGTTGCCCACAGAGGTTTTGGGGACTTAGGTTGCAGTGAAAATCCATGGCAGGTTTACATCTCCAGTGTCCTTCACCTGTGACCACAGCCCCTGAGATGATTCAGCATGGCATGGGTTTATATTTTATAAATATATGTACAGATTATATAGTTAATGGAAATAGCAGTGCTCAGACTTTGTATGGCAAGCACTATGTAGTGGAACACCTCTTCCAGGTCAGTTCCTAGCCATGAAGAGGCACTATCAGGGATGGTGAATACTACAACATCCCCATGCCGGTCAGCATTGCTGCTCTGGGGGTCTGGGCTCACACCTAGGGTCTTGCTAAAACTGTGGCTGAGGAAGAGGGAACAGGAGCTACAGCTGGAGGACAGGGAAGAGGAGGAACTGGGTCTTGGAGATAGGCTGAGGAAGGGAGGATCCTGCAGTGAAGCTATCTGTAAAAAGAAGAACTTGGGAATCAACAGGTCAGCTGAATTTCCCATATTTACTACCTCAGGTTGCCTTGGAAAGCAATTTTTCAGCTAAAATGGCAAAGTTATATATAAAAATGGGATAACCTTTTCCTCTTAAAAAGCTGTTTTGTCTAGAGAAGTATCTTAAAACCTCAGTAAGGGTCAAGGTGGCACCCTTTCTGTGGCAGGTTGCCTGGGAAGATGTAAAAATCCTTCCATGCAACTGCAGTTCATGTATTGCACAGATCCAGTTTGAAGCACCCCTTGGAGAACCTGCCCATCCTACAACTCCCTGGTGCATAAGCAAGAGCTTCTTCCTGGAAGGGGCTAATAGAAATAATTCTTCAGTAGCTGCCTGCAAACACCCCAGCAGGAACCTGAGCTTCCCAGTGCTGCTAACTGGTGCCTTCCTGGACATATCTGCCCTCTAAGATGTGGTAAGTGCCATAGGGGAGTTTCCTCACCTCTCATTGTCTAAGACTTCTCCCTCATTCCTTGCTGCAGGGGACAAAAATCATGGAGCTCTGGGTGTGAATGAGAGCTGATGTGCTGCAGACTAAGCCCCATCTTCTCTTGCCTTTGGAGGTTTCCAGACCTGCAGCTCAACCTCTTCTGATCCCTGCCAGCTGCAGAATGGAAGTGCTTAATCCTCACCTGCCTTGCCAGACTTCCCAGGACTCCCCAGAGTGCTGCCAGGTGGGATGCCCCTTGGCACAGCCTGGGGAATGTGAGGGATCTGCCTTTAGGAAACTATTTCAAAGGACATGTCAGGCATTTCAAATGCTGGCTGTGGGTTGCTCTGCTGCCTTCCCGACAGTGAGCGTGATCCTTGCTGCAGGATTACCCTCAGGCAGGCAGCTGCTGAGTCTGGCTTGGCTTTTAGTTATTTATTTGAAAGGAAAAACAATAGTAAAAGGCTGCTGAAGTCCCAGCTGGAAATAGTGGAAAGGAAAGTGAAAGGTATCCAAGCAAACACAGAAGGAAAGGGATATGGCAGCGTTGAGCATGTAGCCCTTGCAGGTAACTAGTCAAACAATTCCATGGTGTAAATGCCTTTGTGTGTGCTTGGTGCAGGCTTGGCTGCCCAGTTAAGCTGCTCTTAAATTAACCAGATAACCAGAAAGAAACAACAGTTTGCTGTTTTCCGTGCAGCAGATTCAGAATGGGTTTTAGTTAAGTCACTTCAGAAAGGTACAGTTTCCAGTTTAGATCAAATGGGTATGTGTGCTTGCAGAGCAAAAGGTGAGAAGACTTCTGCTGGAGAAGGAGTTTATGTTGACTGCCTGTTTGTTTTGTCATCTCCTATTTGTAAGCTGGTAACTGTTTGGTTGCAGGTAGCTGGATGTTTTTGTCAGAAAGATGGGACCTATCAGAATGGGACCTATAACAGGGACAATCTTTTCAGCAGGGCCTATTGTGACAAGACAAGGGATGATGGTTTTAAACTAAAAGACATCTAGACTAGGTCTAAGACACACACTTTTCACACAGAGGATGGTGAGACATTGTCCCAGGTTGCCCAGAGGGAGATGGTAGATGTCAGGTTGTCTGGGACTCTGAGCAACCTGATCTAGTTGAAGATGACCCTGCTGGTTGCAGGGAGGTTGGACTAGCTGACCTTGGAAGGTCCTTTCCAACCCAAAGCATTCTTTGATTCTATGATTTTAATAGGATTGTTTCAGGGTGTGACCTATACTGGAGAAGGAACTGCAGCTCCTTCCAGTTTCCTTGTGGGATTTGGCTCACAGAGCAGTATGCTGTGTGGAGGTGTGCCCAGGAAGGGGCTGAGTGGTGGCTGGTGTACAAAGATGTGACTTGAAGTGTCACCGGGCAGGAAAGCGAGAGATGGGTTTTACTCTTGAGTATGTTTTGAGAGGAGACTGGAACCCCACCTGCTTGGGCTGGGTGAAGCATACTGCTGTGCTTGAAGGAAACAATTCTCCTCTGAGGACAGGCTGAGAGAGTTGGGGTTTTCACCCTGAAGAAGAGAAGGCTCTGGGGAGACTTTGTTTCAGTCTTCCCAAGGCTGAAAATAAAGGGGCCTATAAAAAAGATGGGGACAGACTTTTTAGGAGGCTCAAAGGGTGATGCGACAGGGCAAGGGGTGATGGTTTTAAACTAAAGGAGGGAGATTTAGACTGGACCTAAGAAAGACACTTTTTGCCCTGAGGGTGATGAGACACTGTCCCAGGCTGCCCAGAAACGTGGTAGATGCCTTCTCCCGCTGGCTGCTGTCAGCTCCAACAACAGGGTAACCACACCACTCCGTTTTGGGGCACAGACTGTGGTATCTGGGATAGCTACACTGGGACTGCCTTAACTGTAGGTGAATTCTGAGGGAGCCCTGCCCTTTCCCAGTTGTCTTTTTCTACAGGAAGAGATGGATCTGTCTCCCTCCTCTTCTTACTCTTCCTTTCCCTTCTGTGGCATTCAGTCTGATAGCCAGCAAGAAGAATATTAATAGGCTACATCTGTATTTCCCAGCATTGCATTGTTGAACGAGTGATGTGATGACATAAACTAATTCCCATGGTGCTGTTTCAGCAGTATTAGTCATTTCACAGAGACTCCCAGCTTGGAAGGGACCTCAAGGTTCATCTGGTCCAACCTTTCTTGGCCAAAGTACTGTCAAGCTGGCCCATTACCTGTCCAGCTGAATCTTAGGAGTGCCCAGTGCTGGGGACTCCACCACTTCCTTGGGGAGATTATTCTCTTTACAGTGTATTACTGTTATCACATCACATGCCTTTGTAGTGTACTGGTTTTGTCACAATTATAGTAGTTGTTTTTATCTGTGGAGTGTTACTTGCTAATTGATTAGTATCCTTTGTGTATAAAAGTGTTAGTTGTTAATTGGTCAGTATCCTTTGTATATGAAAGTGTCACTTGCTAATTTGTCAGTATACTTTCTGTATGAAGGTGTTACTTACTAATTGGTCAGTGCCCTTTCAGTATGAAGGTCATTATCCTTTCTGTGTGAGAGTATAAATTCCAGCTGCTGGGACAACAAAGTGGATTCTGATTGCTGTCAGCAATTGGGGTCTGTGCCCTTCATATGCCACACATACACCTTACCCCATGTCTTTTCTATGTCAAAAGGGAGTCTCTATTTTCTTTGTAGCCACACTTTAAATACTGGAATGTGGTGACAAGGTCTCCCCTAAGCCTTCTTTCCTTAAGGCTGAACAAACCCATGTCTCCCAGCCTTTCTGCTCCTAGGAAATGACTTTTAAGACCCCACAGCAGCGGAGTGGATATTTTATGTTAAAACCTGCAAGGTTTGAAACGTTCCTAACCCTGGGGAAAGGTTCCCTCTGGCCCCTGCAGTGTCCTGCTGTACAGTGTGACTTCAGCTCTATACTATCTAGGGAAGAAATCCACTCTACTGATCCCCATGGCGGAGGGTTTCTGTAATCTACACCATGAGGTCACATTTCAGTCCCGGCAGCAACCGAGATTAAAGCCATGATTTCAACCCCTGGAGTAAATATAGGCTTTACATTAGCGCATTGCAGACCTAACTTGGGGGATTATGTCACAGGATATTTTTTTCTGAATTGTCTCAAACAAAATGTTGAGGCTTCCTGGTTATTACCATGGTGATGTTACTCCAACTCAGGCATTGAAATTTCCCAGAGCATTTTATCATCAGAATTGGGAGGGAATTAGATGGTCACTCTACCCAAAGTGAAGCCAGTTTGCCCTCAGACTGGACTTTCTCTATGAAACCAGGTGTGAAATTTCAGCATCAAGTCAAGTGGCCTTTTTTCAACAGATCCTCTTATGCCAGAACAAGGCTCCTGTGTTTCTGCAAGATGGACAAGCTCAGCCCCAGGAACCCCCCCAAAAGTATTCTGTGGGCTGAAGGGGTCTGCTGAGGAGACATGGTCCAGCCCTTGCTGTGCAGCAGAATCAAGATGTCAGGAACAAGAAATGTTATGAATGGGGCTCTCGGAGAGAAAGTGGTTGTGCTGTGGTCAGGGCTGTATAGGCTAAATGTAGCCTTTAAAACCAACAGTAAAAAGCACAGGCTGCTACAAGCTGGAATGATTCAATTTGACCAGACAATTGTTCCCTTATTAAGCTAATTGTATCTCCCAGTAAAAAGGCTTCAAACTGAACCTGGCCCTAAAGCTGCCTTGTGGAGCCAATTCGCTGAGAGAAGCAGCCAGGTATTTTGTAAAGTCAAGGCTCTGAATGCTTCCTTGACACTGGCAAGAGGCAAAGCACACCAGCCTTCTGGAAAACCCTCTAGCAAGTGCCTTTGGTCTCCTCTCCCCCAAAGCTGTGTTCTGGTTTTGGTTTCTCCCCTTTGAGACAGGGCTGTAATCACTACGGTTTTTTTCCAGTGCAGGTCCTGAAACATTGCTACAGCTGAGGCAGTTGGAAAGGAGGAGGCACCAGTCCTAAGTCTTAACCAAGGACAAAGTTGAGATTGATGGTGAATTCATAAAAACAAGTCCCTTCCTGTGTGCTGGACTGTGGTGCAGGATGCACATGCTGTGCATAAGACGCTGGGGTTTTTTTCCAGAGTGCTTATCTACCTTTGCACAAAGAACATGCTTCATGACAAAATGCAGTAAACTCAAGGTAGGTGCAGACAGAATTCCAGAATCCCAGCATGGGTAGTGATTGGAAGGGACCTCTGGAGATCATCTACTCCAACACCTCTGCTAAAGCAGGGTCACCCAGAGCAGGTTGTCCAGGATCATGTCCAGGTGGGCTTGGAACCTCTCCAGAGAAGAAGACTGCACAACCTCTCTGGGCAGCCTGGGCCAGGCCTCTGCCACGCTCACAGGAAAGAAGTTTCTCCTCATGTTCAGGTGGAAGCTCCTGGGTTCCAGTTTGTGCCTGTTGCCCCTTGTCCTACCACTGAAAAGAGTCTGGCCCCCTCCTTTTGCCACCTGCCCTTCAGATATTTCTAAGCATTGGTGAGATCCCCTCTCAGACTGCTCTTCTCAGGCTAACCAGCCGCAGGGCTCTCAGCCTTTCCTCCTCCCAGAGGTGCTCCAGTCCCCTCAGCATCTTTGTAGCCTCTACGGCAGTAGTTCCTTGTATTTCTTGAACTGGCAACCCCAGAAATGGACCCCTAACTTGTACTGATGCATGAGATTATTCCTCCCCAGGTGCAGGACTCTACACTTGCACTTATTGAACGTTATTATCTTCCTCTCTACCCGGCTCTCCAGCCTGTCTAGGGCTGCAGACATCCTAGCTTGAACATAGGACCCAGAGCTCCTGGGCTAAGAATGTGTCTCCCCATAGTAATCTGTAATTTACTGGCTCAGTCTGTAGGTGCCATAGGTGTGTGCACACCAAGCAGGGGGGGGACTGATTGCTCGGCAGACCTCGGGGCTCCGAGGGCACTGCTGTCCCTGTCCCCTCACCAGCACAGCCCAGGATTCCTGATGCTGTTGCTAAGCCTCTGCTTCCTTCCTGGTTCCTAACTGAGCTTCAAAAATATCCTCGAGTGGGTGAAGCTATACTGGAGAATGCCTTTATGGGACTAGTCTAACATTAGCCCTGAAGAGGGGCCAGACAAACCATTTCAGGCTCTTCCTCCCTCACGCTTTTCTACTCTGCTTCCTTCTAGCTCCTTTCCTAATCCTCTGTCTGTTTTTCTTACATTCTTGGGTTTTTCCATCACTGAGCCTCCTTGGCACATGCAGCTTTAAAGTGTGGATCCAGCTGTCACTAATTTGCAAGCTTTTGTTTCAGCTCAGTAGGACTTGCATGCCGCTTTTTTGTCCGAGGATCCGATTCTGCATCATAGCAGAGGTATTGCAGAGCCCACAGGGCAGTGGAAAATTTTAGGTTCCTTAACAAATAGACTCACACTGAAGCAGGTGTTTAAACTGCACTAGAGGTGGCAGAATTGGGAATGAGATCCTAGTGTCTTGAGTCCTGCTTAACCCTCTGCTGCTGGATCTCAGTGTCTTGAGTCCTGTTTTAACCCTCTAATAGTTTCTTGTCTGGGACCCATCCCATGAGATCTCTGCAGGTTAAACCTGGGTCGCAGTAGGGTTTTCAGATCTGTGCTTGCCTTTGGGTATCCTTTAACTGTGTGTAGGTTATTCTAAGGGTAGCAATCCCTGCCGAAAGCTGACGTGACAAATCTGTTAGTATTGTTTCACAGCCACAGGAAATCACGGTAGTGATAAAAAGCTGCGAGGTGAGATGCGGCAAGCTGCACTACCGCTGTGAATGGTGGGGGACCTGGGGAACCCTCCTGCCGCTGCACTGGGCATGCGAAGGATGCCCTGGGGTGAAGGCACCGCGGAAGGGACCGGCGGAGAGGAGCCTGGGGGCCGGGAAGGAGCGGCGGGACCGAGCGCGGAGCCTCCGCAAGGGAAGCAGCCAGGCTCCCCCGTCCCCGGGGGAGGGGACCGGAGGCGGTGGCGGCGGGGCCGGGGGAGGCGTCAGCCCCGGCGGGTTGCGGGTGGGCTCCGCTGCCGTCTGAGCATGCTCCCGCGGGGGCAGCAAGGGGATATATAACGGCACCAAGGCGCCGACGGCAGAGGCAGTGGCTCCGGTCAGGCGGAGAGGGAGCAGCGCGTTCCGCTCCATACTGCGCCGATCCGGTCGGATCTCCGCACCTCTCCGAACGGTACCGCACTTCTCCGCACCGTACCGCGTCTCTCCGATCCGCATCGCGCTCTTCTCTCCGGTCAGCACCGCTCCGGTGCGCACCGTACCGCGACTCTCGGCACCACTCCGCTCCGGTACCCATCGTACCACCACTCCGCTCTGGTCCGCGCTGTACCGAGCCTCTCCGCATCGCTCCGTATTGCACTGTAGCGCTTTCCGGCCGGCACCGCACCGTTCCGCATCGTACCGCGTCTCTCCGGATAGCACCGCTCCGCACCGTA
Source organism: Galbula dea (assembly GCA_013399015.1). Lineage (NCBI taxonomy): Eukaryota > Metazoa > Chordata > Aves > Piciformes > Galbulidae > Galbula > Galbula dea. The sequence goes on from VWZX01004771.1 coordinate 648,809, forward strand.
CTGCGTTTCTTCTATCGGTACTACACAGTACCGCACCTCTTCGGCAACTACCGTACTCCTGCGTACCTTACGTCTCCGGCCAGCACCGCACCGTGCCGCCGTTCCCCCCGCAGGGCCGATCCCTTTCCCCGTCCCTGCCCGGCGGCTCCCCGTCCTCCGGCACGGCCGAGGCAGCGCGCCCCGCTCCGCCGGCCCCGGCTGCGGACGCTCCCGCGGGCGGCAGGATGTCGGCCAAGCCTGCCGAGCTGCTCGGCGTCTGCTCCAGCTACCAGGCCGTGATGCCACACTTCGTCTGCGTGGCCGAGGAGTTCCCCCCGCCTGCCCGCCCTGCTAAGGCCACTAAGGGCAAGCTCCGGCGGCCGCGGCAGTCGCGCTTCAAGACGCAGCCGGTGACTTTCGACGAGATCCAGGAGGTGGAGGAGGAAGGGGTGTCCCCTATGGAGGAGGAGAAGGCCAAGAAGTCCTTTCTGCAGTCCCTGGAGTGCCTGCGGCGGAGCACCCAGAATCTCAGTCTCCAGCGGGACCGGCTGGGCAGCTGCCGTCTCCGAAACAGCCTCGACTCCAGCGACTCGGACTCTGCCCTCTGAGGGCGGCGGGGCCTGAACCGGATCCGGACCGAACCCGGCACGGCTCGGCGGGATCCGGCACGGCAGGGACTTGGGTGAACGGAGCCGCCTGCGGCCGCCCGCCGCGTCGGGATGTTTTCTACGAAAGCGCTTGTACCTTCGTTTCTATTCGATTGTAGGAACCTTTCCTCTGAAAAGACAAAAACCACGAATCTCTTTTCTATTCGTTAGAAGAAATGAGCTGGGTTAGATGCATTGAGCTGCTGGACTTTATATTTATTTTTGCATTTCAGCTGTTGACTGCGTTAATTTAATATGTTTCTACCTGAATGTCTGTTGTTATTTCCATAAAAGAGTAATAAAATCGGATATATTTGCACAGTACATATCGGAGTGTTCTTCTTTGAGGGACCTCCCTGTCCTCCTTCATCTCACTTCATCCCTCTGAGGGCTGAAAAGGTTTAAAGGTTAGTGCAGATGCAGTAACACTTTCCTCAGGGAGGTTTTCTGTCTGTAACTGTCAGGTGCAAGACAAGAGCCAAGATTTTAGACAAAGATTTGCTTCTCTGAGATCTGTGTGTTAACCTGAATTGATGTTTAAGGAGTGTTTATAGCTGTGTCTGAGAATTACGGATGGAACTGGGCAAGCCTGGTGCCTTCACAGAAGCCCCTTGATACTTTCTATTCTCATCCAGGCTGGTTTTGTTTCTTCTCCCCTTCTGGCTCATATGTTGTTGAGTCTTGCAGATGTGTTTGGTAATCAGATAGGATGTGGTTTTATTTGCCATGTGGACATGGAGATGGAAAGCAAAGGTGTTTTGGTGTGGTATAGCAGTGAGGTTGTGTGAGGCTTCTGGGGGGGGTGTCTGTGTGTCTGTGAAGTATTTTCTCTGTTGTGTATGTGCCAAGAAGCATCTGCAGCTCCCTGCAGAATGAAAAGCAAATTCCTGGACTGGGAATTTTCTCCCATAATTTCCTCCTGTGCTACTAGTGTAATCCCATGGGAGCATCTTCCTTCAAGGCAAGCCTCTGGCCACTGAAACTTCCCAGTTATTAGCTAGAAGTCAGCTGGAGCCTCTGACCAGTATTTCTGTGGTGACCATTCTTTTCTGGGGACCTACAGCTTTTCTTATCTTCTTTGTCTCTTTCTTATCTCTTTTCTTGTCCTGCCTTGAAGTGCAATCACAAACAGGGATGACCAGCATGCTGTGAGTTCTGAAACCTCCCTGGCAGGAGGAGATCAGCACCAGGGGAAGGTCAGGCACCCAGTTCAGCAGGTAAGAAAATGGGGCTGGGCTCTGGTCTGACCTACCTGGAAAAAAAACCCAAACCAAAACAGAAACCAAACCAAAAAACCAACATGTAAAGAATCAGTTCCCCCATCCCTGTACATGCTGTCTGTGAAACAGCTCTCATCTCCCTTCACCATTACATTAATCTTGCTTCTGTGTAGGCACAGTATAGAACACGCGTATCATCTACGTGCAAAGCAGAGCAACTTGACCTCCACAACAGCTTCCAGCCAGGGAAACTGAGAAGTGGTGGAAGCCCCATCCCTGGAAGTTTTCAAGGCCAGGCTGGATGGGGCTCTGGGCAGCCTGATCTAGTAGGAGGTGCCCCTGCCCATGGCAGGGGGGTTGGAACTAGATGATCTTTAAGGTCCCTTCCAACTCTGGCAATTCTGTGATCCAATGAAACTGGGCTTGGTAAGAACTAATCAGTTACCAGCAGCCAGGCTAATCTTCCTCAACAAATTCCTATTGCTGGTTCTCCTTCTGGCAGGTTTGGGGCTGTGAAGGGGTTTGAAACATCAATGGGAACTCTACAGCCTAACCATTGCATAATGCACCCAGTAGGCTCAGGAGCTCCATGCGACTTCCAGAGGCTGTCCAACATCCTCCCCAGGCTCTGGGTTCCAGACTGCTTTCCAGCTCTGGTACAAATCCCTGTGCTGCACAGTGTGTGTGAGCTTCAGGAGGCTGTAAGCACATGATCCTTTTTCCCTCTAGCTGCTTCTATGTGGCAGTGGGGATTAAGAACAGGGTATTTTCCATCACTCTTCCCACCCCTGCTGTAGGAATTGTCACAACACAGGAGGCACAAGAGGGAAGCTGAGAGCAGAGCATTGGGTATTCACTGCCTGCAAGGGGGAAACAGCCTTTTCCTGCTCCAAGAGACAGATGTGGATGTTAACACAGAGGACAAAGAGGTTTTGGGAATCTGTTGTAGAGTAACATTCGAAAAGAAGCCATATTCCAGTGGTTAGGTGGAATAAATAAGTTTCTCTTCACTTGTTCTTTGTTAATGTTTTTCTGCTCCATCTCCGAGTGAATAACATGTGAGATGCCAGTGCTAAAGAGAGGCTGGTGTTTGTCTTCCAAACAACTACCCTCGAGGCAAAAGGGTGAAAAGCCAGGGTGTTTTAGCTCTGTCCTGGAGAGGTCCTCCTGAGTGCAGCTGGAAAAAGAAACCTCCCTTCCAGTCTTTCTGATTTTGAAAGTTTCTCTTGTGACGGTTTTTAGCATCATGGATGTCTGTGCTGTGAGAACTGCAGGAAGACCAATTAAATTCAGTTGATGATGGCAATGGCTATATCAAAGGGGTTTGAGTCTGGGTCCCTCTACCCAGGCAGGAGCTGTCACTTGTACATTTCCCTTCAGCAATTCACAGCCTAGAAGCACCAAGCAGATGCCATTTACGGTGATGCTCAGCACGGCAGTGAGTAGGCACAAGCATCCTACGTCTGCACAGGAAGGAGCTGAGAGGGGTGAGTAAAAGCTTGGAGCAGAAAGCTGTTCTTCCATTTTCTTCCTGTTTTGTGTCCATAGAATTGTTTTGGTTGGAAGAGACCTTTCAGATCGAGTCCAACTGTTAACCCAGCATTGCCAGGTCACCACTAAACCGCGTGCCTCAGCACCACATCTACACATCTCTTAAATCCCTCCAGGGATAGTGACTCCACCACTGCCTTGGGCAGCAGCCTCTTCCAGGCCTTGACAACCCTTCTGGGGAAGACTTTTCATAATGTCCAACCCATACCTGCCCTAGCACAACATGAGGCCATTTCCTCTTGTCCCATCACTTGTTCCTTGTGAGAAGAGACCAACCTCCACCTCACACCAGCCTCCTTTCACGTAGTTGTAGAGAGGGAGAAGATCTCCTGAGCCTCCTCTTCTCCAGACTAAACAACCCCAGTTCCCTCAGCTGCTTCTCAGAAGAGTTGTGCTCTGGACCAGCTTTGTTTCCCTTGTCTGAACATGCTCCATCACCTCAATGTCTTCCTTATAGTGAGGGTCCCCTCAAGCTGAAAAGCGTTTTCTCCCTATGCTCATGTTGAAATGCTGTGGTAGCATGAAGTTACTCATGCTGGAGTGGTGGATCTGTACCTCCACACCTTATGCTGGCCTAATCAGCATAGAGGGCATCTGAACAGTGCAGTATCACTGCTTTCCTGGCATAAAGGCAAAAAAAAAAAATCCTCTTTGTGCATCTTATGGACAAGCTTTTTCTGCCTTTTTTTCCCCCAAAAAAGTTACATTTGACTCAGTAATTTGTTTCTAGTTCTGTTCGATGTCTGCCCTAAGCTGCTGAGGACAGTCTCCTTTCCTAGCTGTGTGTGCCCCATTTGTGCTCTTGGATGACTTCTTCCATTTCTGGATTTCCAGTGCCTCACAGGAACACTTTGGAGGTATCAGGAACAAATATGAGAAGGTGCTTGTAATTCCTGCAGGTTTCTGTGCTAGGATCCTGAGAATGCATTTGCTTTAGGATCTGGCTGATGATGATGTGTCCTTCCAGGTGCTGTGGGTCTGATCCCACAGGAGCATGGACAGACTATGGGACCCTGACCTGGGTGAGAAACACCACACAAGTGTCCTCATCTAACCTCCAAAGTCATGGTGGAGTGGTGGGTCATGACACAACCAGAGGCATCTAATTGCTTGGCTGACAGCTAACAAATTGCCATGTCACAGGGGCCACTGGGTGAACTGGTTGCTGTGGTTTTGAGGTGCAGAATTCGGAAGCCACCAGACATCAGCACAGTTCTCCAGGCTGCATCTAGCCTTGTTTGAACCTCAGTTCCCATGGCACAACTCAGCCTGAGCTGGCTTTTGCACGTGGGGTTTGCATTTCTGGGAGGGGAAATCCCTTGGGGAAGTTCAGATAGCCTGAAATCCCTGAGCAGATCTTGGGCTGCCTGCGTGGTGATGCACCAGTGCCCTGGATTTGTGGGTTAGCTTCTCACAGCCATCTGAAATAGAGCATGCAAACTGCGCACAGGACTTCAGCCAGCCTGGCTCCTACCTTCACTGGTGTTTTTCAGGCTGTAAAGATACAAGATGACAACCCAAGCAGAAGAGAATCTGGTGTCTGGTAATAACACAAGCAGAAGGAGCTCACCTCATGTACAGGTTAGGGGTTGACCTGCTGAAAAGCAGCTCTGTGGAGAAGGACCTGGGAGTCCTGGTGGGCAACAAGTTCACCATGAGCCAGAAATGTGCCTTACTGGCCAAGAAGGCTAAAGGCATCCTGGGGTGCATTCAGAGTGTGACCAGCAGTTTGAGAGGGGTTCTCCTCCTCCTCTACTCTGTCCTAGGGAGGCCACATCTGGAGTCCTGGGTCCAGTTCTAGGCTCCCTACTTCAAGAGAGACAAGGAACCACTGGAGAGAATCCAGCAGAGGCTAGGAAGATGCTGAGGGGACTGGAGCAACTCTGTGAGGAGAAAAGGCTGAGACCTTTGGGGCTGGCTAGCTTGGAGAAAAGCAGACCCAGAAGGGATCTGCTCAATGCTTAGCAATACCTAAAGGGTGGGGTCAAGAGGATGGGGCCAGACTCTGATCAGTGGTGCCCAGAGGTAGGACAAGGGGCAATAGGCACAATCTATAACAAAGGAAATTCCATCTGAACATAAGGAAAAACTTTTTTTTGAGTGTGCCAGAGGCCTGGCCCAGTCTGTCCAGAGAGGTTGTGGAATCTCTTTCTCTGGAGAGATTCCAAACCCACCCAGAGGTTCCCCTGGGCAACCTGTTGTCAGTGACCCTGCTTTACCAGGCGGGGTTGGACTAGATGATCTCCAGAGGTCTATTGCAACTCTCACCATGCTGGGATTCTCCTGAAGTAGGAGGCCATTGCACAGTTATGGGGAAGTTGCCAGCTCAGCTGTGGTCTTCAACTTGAGTAGCCACCTGAAGTCAGATGGCTGAACTTGAGGGAATGAATTAATTGGGGGAATAAATTAATTCCCAAACAGCTTCTCTTCACACGTGCATGTGCGTGTGTCCCTGTACCTGGTCTGGCTGGTCTAGAGTGCTGCTAACAGAACAGCCCAGCTCTTGGCTACAGAGTAAAGCACCTCCAGATACTTAATTGACAGTGCAATTAGTTTAACTGGTACCAGGAGAGAAGAAAATACTTCCTGCATAACTAATAGCAACTGTGTCATGGTCTCGTATTTCTTTCTTGTGCCAGAGCATCAGCTGTAAGACTATTGAACGTATGAACTTGGTAATTATGTGCTTAAAAGCAAATGTCATAGTGTATTATAAACAGCATAGGGTTAGATCCTGATTTTGGCTGCTCTGGTGTCAGGTTGCCTTTGGTCCAGCTTTACTCTGAAGTTAATCTAGATTTGCTCCTCTTCACTGATGTTACCGAGCATGTTTCTGGACTGGCTTGAAATGTCCAAGCCATTGCTCCCCTGCTGGCATCATACCCAGGATACTCTGAGGCTTCACCCAACCTTACAGAAGTTGAACCTCCTTGTGCTTTGGAAATAACGTGGCTGGAACATCTGTGCCTGGCTCCAGGTGGAGCTGGCAGCAGTGATGGGGGGAAGCTTGGAAGCTGCAGAAGAGGGGAGGGGGCTTTCCTTCAGCTTCTCCCTGAGGAGTCCATGCTTGATGGGAGGTTGCAGAAGAGTGTCTGAAACCAAACCGAGGTTTGTCTGGGTCTGATTTCAAACAAAACAAGATCTACCATGATAATTTATGACTCTGCCTTGAACACCAATACTTTGTTTGGAAATATTTGCCTTGAAGAGGTTGAGGTTATTTATTAGGAGCTGGTGAAAGGGAAGTTTTCTTCCTTGGCTTGATTTAAAACCCTGTTGTTGTGGAAGATTTTTTTTTCCCCTTCCCTGTGAAGAAAATGACCTTTCTTGGGCAGGAGGGAAGGGAACTGGCCAGAAAGGAGAGAACACAGCTCGCTTGTGAAATGGCTCTTGGCTCACACCAAACCATGTGAAGGATGTTTATGTGCTTGTTCCTTTTAATCGTGGGTTCTGGCAAGTCGGTGCTTTCCCTCGGAGAAGTATTTGGAGGTCCTGACCGTGATCGTTAAAGATCCATTTCTGTCTCTTTTCACAACAAGCTCTAATGTCTGAGGGAGCCTGCGCTCTGCTGACCTGCATCTTTCAGGAGAAATTCAGTGAGGGAACATTTTTTTAATCACTTTTCCCTAGGTAAAAGAGAGCAGAAGGGAAGTGGCATTGGAAACATCGGTTATTGCTCGTGGTTACTCTTAGATGTTTGCTGTTAGACCGAGTTGGGTGCCTCTTAGCCATACATGGCTGGCATTTATCATCTGGAAATGCATGTGGTGAGGTTCACAGAGGTGTGGATGCAGTATCACTGTGACCTGCACAGCTCCAAGGTCCCCTGTGCTTTGGGGACAGGCTGGAGGTTCAGGTTTTGAAGGGATGGAAAGATGCCAAAGCACTGAAATCTGGAAGGAGAGAGCTGTCTGTCACTTTGCAGAGAGGCAGCTAAAGTAGAGGTGTTTGGGAATGGAGCTGCTGGAGCACAGCCACATGGTGTGGGGAGAGGCAGGCAGGTAGGAGGGAGTGAGGGAAAATGAAGAGAAAGGAAAGGAAGAGGGAAAGGGAGAGAAGGAAGGAGAAAGGGAGGAAGGAAGAAGAGAAGGAAGAAAGGAGGGAAAAAGGGAGGAAAGAGAAGAAGGAAGGAAGAAGAAAGGAGGGAAAAGGGGAGGAAGGAAGAAAAAATAAATGGCAGAAAGCAGATGGAAAGGCAGGAAGGAGGGAAGGCTCAACCTCAGAGTGAAATGGGATGCATCTCACATGCCTAAGAAGGCAATGAGAGAGCCTGGCTTTAATCAGCTTGCAGTAGTAGCATCCCTGAGTTTACACACCCTTGGGAGCCAACAAAATGAAATGTTGCCTGTTTCTTTTCCAGTTTGGAAACATATTGACATGTTTATGTGACATTTTTGTTTGTTTCCCAAAATAAACATGAGAGTTTTCAACCAGCTCCTCTTTTTCCCAGAAAATCAGCCCAAAATAACCAATTCACTAGCTTTAGGAGTTTAGCTATCAGTTTTGTGACTGTCTATTAGTGTTTACTAGTAAAGTGTCCCTGTGTGTTTTCGTCATACAGGTGAAGCAAGGAAGGAGGCAAAGCAGGGGAGGTGGCAGGACCACTGAGATTTCTGCTCCCTTTGGGGGGACACATACACTTTGCTGCTGCTCAGCAGTTAACTTTTGGGAACTGGGGAGAAAAGAAAAAAGCATCCTGCCACTTGCTGGTGAGCCGTTGCCTTCTCAGGTGTCCCCTTCCCTTGTTTGTGGACCTGAGGCTGGTGATTCTCCTCCTTCTGCTATGTGGGGATCTCATGGTGTTTCTACATTGGAAGAGGGCTGATTTTGTCAGCACATATGTGAGTCTGGATCAGGGAGGACAGGGAGGAAGGAGGACTTCATGTCAGCAGTTGAGAGTAGAAGGAGGCCTTGTGTCTGAGCCGAAAAGTGGTCACCTCAGGAGCTTACTGGGAAGGAGCTGACCAGTAGGATATCAAACTATGTGATTGCTGGGTAGGTCAAGCAGGAGTGGAGCAACACTTTATATGAAAGGTTGAGAGAGCTGGGTTTGTTTAGCCTAGAGAAGAGAAGACTGAGAGGGGATCTTCTCAATGCTTATCAATACTTAATGGGTGGATGTCAGGAGGATGAGGCCAGGCTCTTTTCAGTGGTGCCCAGGGACAGGACAAGAGGTGACAAACTTGAACATAGGAAGTTCCATTTAAACATAAGGTGGAAAGTCTTTACTTTGAGGGTGGTGGAGCGTTGGACCAGGCTGCTCAGAGAGGTGGTGGAGTCTCTCCGTCTCTGGAGACATTCCAAACCTGCCTGGACACAATCCTGTGCAACCTGCCCTAGGTGAGCCTGCTCTGCCAGGGAGTTTGGACTAGATGATCTTCAGAGGTTCCTTCCAACCCCTAACATTCTGTGATTCTGTGAAAGAAAACCTGAGCTGAACAACATAGCTAATTAAACAGTGCCAGCAGGAGTTTATCTTGATTTCAGTAAAGCGTTTGACACTGTCTCCCACAGCATCCTTGCAACTAAACTGAGCAAGTGTGGTCTGGCTGATTGGGTAGTGAGGTGGATTGTGAACTGGCTGAAGGACAGAAGTCAGAGAGTTGTGGTCAATGGGATGGAGTCTAGTTGGAGGCCTGTGTCTAGTGGAGTCCCTCAGGGGTCAGTACTGGGATCAGTACTTTTCAATCTATTCATTAACAACCTGGATAAGGGAACAGAGTGTGCTCTCAGCAAGTTTGCTGATGACACTAAACTGGGTGGAGTGGCTGACACACCACAGGGTTGTGCTGCCGTTCAGCCAGACTTAGACAGGCTGGAGAGTTGGGCAGGGAGAAATTGAATGAGATTCAATAAGGCCAAGTGTCGAGTCTTGCACCTGGGAAAGACCAACCCCATG